>JANHFX010004160.1:30468-82397 GCA_027560015.1 Chloroceryle amazona
GTCTATCACCCTCATATTAAAGAACTTTTTTCTAATATCCAGTCTAAATCTATCCTCTCCCAACTTAAAACCATTGCTCCTTGTCCTATCATTACAACCCCTTTTGAATAGACCTTCCCTTGCCTTCATGTAGGCCCCCTTCAGATACTGGAAGGTCACTGTAAGGTGCCCCTGGAGCCTTCTCTTCTCCAGGCTGAACGGCCCCAACTCCTTCAGCCGGTCTTCCCCTGCTCCATTCCCCTGATCTTTTTGGTGGCCCTCCTCTGGACATGCTCCAATATGTCTACAATATATTTGTGTGGAAGAAGGAATGATTGGCCAGATGTTGCTCTGTGGTAGTGTTCTCTTCTTGCTTCTGTTTTATGATGCTTGTGTCTCTTCGTCTTTTTTTTTTTTTTTCCTCAATAGTGATTTCCGATGGCTTATCGGTGAGTGGTTCAAAAGCACGTTCCTCAATGTCTCTCAGGCTGTCTGAGGGTGACTCCTTCAAGTTGCGCTGCTCAGCAATTACCACCTCACCAGAGCACACTCACCTGCATGTGACTTGGCAGATAAAAAATGGATCAACTTGGCTGGACATCCTATCTTTGACTCATGAGGGCAAATTCCAGCCAGGTCCTGGCTATGAAGAGCGCTACCGTAATGGAGACATCCGCTTGGACACGGGAGTGAACGACACTTACCGCTTATCTGTATCCCAGGCCTCATCGGTGGATGGGGGTGCCTACAGGTGTCTTGTGAGTGAGTGGGTAAGAGGGGAAGATAGCTCATGGCAGAAGATTCAAGAGAAGAGCGTGGAGGTAGCAAGTGTGGCAATGCAACGGACTGGTGAGTGCTACTGAAGGGCTGGGGTCACAGCTCATAACTACAGCAGTGTTGTGTCCAGACTGATGCTTAGCAGAAATTGGGTAAACTGGACTAAATAAGAATGCATTCCAGATGAACTTAGAGTGCTGTTTGGATAGCTGGCCTGTTAACATCTGAGTTGATAGAAAATGCTTGGCATCATTTTTCTAGCTTTTATTTTGGGAGGAAGATGATGGTATGGAAGGATTAACTGGAAACTTTTAGATGCCTAGACCTAGATTTTGTCTCATCCTTAGTTCACTTGAGATTGCTTCTGTTTTTATATTTCTTTAATAAACATTGCGTGTAACCCCCGAGCACCCCAGACATTCCCTGTTCTCCGTCCTTAACAGAATTGTCCTATAGCATTAAACAGCTGCACTTCCCCATAAAAGTGGCTTGTGATTCAATGACAGATGTGAAGCTTTTCTGTGTGTTGCTCGTTAAAATAGTGTAGAAAAATCAAGAGAAAGGAGGAAGGCAGTGACAATTTAACATGACAAATTATCTAGTGATTTTTTTTTTTTATTCCTGACTTGGATCATGGGTCTGATTGCCCTACTGTGTTGGTAGGGGCACAGGACAGTAATGGTTCTGTTAAATCCATCATTGCATGCTTGACTAAGAAGACAATCTGTATAGTGCTGTGCTGAGGATATTCAGATATCCTTGCCGGTATAGATTGCAGGAATAGATGCACTAAGCACTTATTTGCATTAGCATTACCACTGCTGGCTGGAGGAGAGAAAGATGGGGAGTAACGCATTTTGTCACTCAGTAGCTGAAGAAAACAGTCTCTGATAGTCCCTCAGAAATATGAGATTATGTTGATATTTTAGAAGTGTTCGGACAGTTAGGATATCTTTTTATTTTTGTAATACTTTAATCACTATGGGGAGAACCTAAAACTACTGTATTGGTTTTTGGTTTTGTTTTTTTTTTTGACTAGCCCGTTTGGATGTACTTTTAATATCCTGGTGTTACTTAACCTGTGAAACTTGACAAGATCAATCTGCTCCCTCTTTTCCAGGGTGTCAGTTAGACAGTATAGCTTGCAGGTGCTGTCTGCTGAGGAAGGGCTTGCTTAATTAAGATCTGTAGTTCTCTTACTATGTTACCCTTTTGGAGAGTTTGGTTTAAGCAGGTGTGGTTTAATCAGTGGCTGATAACAGGGTTAGGACAGCCAGGAGCAGTAGTAGCACAGTTTTTCAGAGTGGCTTGGGTATGTGGTTTTGTTTGTGGTGGTTTTGTTTGTTTGTTTTTAGGGTTTTTGAAGTAAAAGTCTCATCCCTGGAAACATTCAAGGTCGGGTTGGATGGGTCTCTGAGCAACATGCTCTAGTTGAAGATGTCCCTGCTCACTGCAGGAATTGCTTGGACTAGATGACCTTTAAAGGTCCCTTCCAACTCAAAACATTTTATGATTTTTAGCTCAGTGATTGGCAGCACTAGCACACTGTCAGAGGTGTAAAGGTTGTTTAAAATTTATGCTGAATGGGATAGGTTATTCTCCAGCAAAATGTTGTGGAAATTTTTACCCACACATCTTGGAGTAGAACTTGAAGAGCATCTTGTGCTGACATCTGAAACCTCTGCACATGCATGCTAAAATGAGCTTGAGTTGTAAATGGTATGCCTGGTTGGTGCACTTCTCTCATTTTCATGTTCAGGAAACTATGGTGTTGAATTTGTAGAAACTAAAATGAATAAACAAACCTCCCCCCTCAAACCCAAAACAACACAAAAGATTAATTACCTTATCTAATGAAAAAAGTAATATACTGCTTACTTGTGTAACTGTGTGGATTTTTTTCCTGTTCTTGCTCTTCTATTTGTCCAACTTTCGTCTCCTAAAATCATGACATCTTTGTGAAGACATGTGGTGGTCTGGTAATTTGATGAATGATTTGCACTGAGGTTTACAAACAATGTGCAGAGCACCCCCAGCTTACCTCTCATCAGTAACTAAGGCCAGCTTTTCTACTCCTGGTCTTGACACTTTGATCCTATGGCTTTCTTTTAACATAACCTAGAGAATGCAGGTGGTCCTGTTTGACTGTATGTGTTCTGTCTATTAAAAATGTGGAACAGTTCTTAAAATATGTCTTAGGTTGGCTATTGGTTTTGCT
Source organism: Chloroceryle amazona (assembly GCA_027560015.1). Classification (NCBI taxonomy): domain Eukaryota; kingdom Metazoa; phylum Chordata; class Aves; order Coraciiformes; family Cerylidae; genus Chloroceryle; species Chloroceryle amazona. The sequence continues at coordinate 33,443 of JANHFX010004160.1, forward strand.
TTAAAATCCCCAGTGTATGTTGGCCAGAGCAGTAAGTGGAGGACTCAGGAGTGTAAGGTATTACTACTGCCTTCTGTTTGTTTCCATTTCATGTTTCTGTAACACACCTGAGGTCAGTCAGGACTCCAATATGTGGCTGTTTCTCATCTAAAGTTATTCGGTGGACCTGTGTGGCTTGCCCTAAGTGATCCTGCTTTGGCAGGGGAGCTTGGATTTGATGAACTCCAGAGGTCCCTTCTAACCCCTACTGTTCTATGATTCTATGAGCTCAAAACCATCTCGGCAGAAAACATGTTGAGTTCTAATGTAGTTGTTTCAGTGGACACTTTCTCTTCTGAGAGGTAGTCTCAAAATACTTTGACCCTCCTGTGAGAATGAAAATCCTGTACGTGTTTTCCTGCTGTGTGAAAGTGATGTGTGGTCTGTGACTGGGACAAAACCTTCATGGACCATGTGCTGTTGAGTTATGAAACCCCTGTTCTCCCACCCTTCTTCCCTCTGCCCTCATCATGCATCTCTTTCTTGACTGATAATGTGCATTTCCCTTGTAATAGATCATGCAGCTTAGTATCTGAGAGGCATTTGAAGGTGGGACTACCGAAGCACTTCAGAAGCCTCTGTAATAGAATGTGAAGTCCTGGATAACTTTTTTTTTTGTTTGAATTTTTGTCTCTTCATTTCTAAGCTCTAGATGTGATCATCTCAACAAGCAATGTGTCTGTGACTGAAAGAGACTCCCTGGATCTTACATGCAACATCACAACAGACAGGAGTGGTATTTTCCAAGCGGAAGTGATGTGGTATTTTTCTTCATCACCTGATGACACCTTGTCAGATGCTCAGGTTTTGCTGAGTGTGGACCATGATTCCGTTGTCAGTGATTCAACTCTCATCAGCCTGAGCCATGTTGATAGAAACTCCTATCGCCTGCTGGTGCGTGATGTGGCTGTGGAAGACTCTGGCTACTACTTCTGCCAAGCAGCTGTCTGGGTACCACAGCACAATGGGACATGGCATAAGGTGGTGGAGAGGACATCTGCACCAGTCAGTGTGGTGGTGACAGCATTAGGTGAGAGATTCTACTTTGAGACTTACAGATAATGTACCACTCATTCCTTGGTCCCATGGGAAGAGGACCTTGCAGGATCTCTTCTGCTCAAGTTTCTCATTTTTATCTGTTGTCTGTATGTAGGCTACCTCTCTCACATATAGAAATACTGGTCTACCCTATGGGGCTTGGGGTTTGTGTGTTACAGGGTTTTAGGATCTCTTGCCCCATGTCCACCCATGCACTCTACTTCCTGCTGTCATTGAACATTCTGCAACTGGGACAGAGAATTTTTAAAAAAACTGCCTTGTTTTCCAGGGCTGCTCCTGTTGTCATGTTGTCCCTTTTGCCTCCCTTGTACTATTAGTGGGGCTCTGATCCAGCAAGAGGAATTCTCTCAGAGCTCTAAACACAGTGATATCAGTCGCTTCCCCTGATTTTTATGAGTCATTTGTCATAAAAATTCTTTTTAATGGAAACTTCATCATGAATTCTTAATAGCATTCAGAGCTGTTGGTTTTTTTTTGTTGTTGTTGTTCTTTTTTGTAATCACTGGAGAGACACCCCATACTACTGATTGACTTAGAATGGAATGTGACTTTATATTGCTTTATTTTCCTCCCTCCACGCACAAGTCCATTTTATGAGATGATGTCACATAGCTGTTGAATAGTGTGACTGAGCAAGAGACACATGGCTGCCAGTGTTGATTAGCATAGAGGCCACTAAAGCAGATATTCTTGCAGTACTTAACACCCCACTCTGTGTGGTGCATTTTTCCATCATTCAGTTCCAGAGATGAGTGGATTTTTAGACTTCTGGACAAGCAAAGGATTATTTGTGCACTTGAAGTTATAACTTCCATACATTACTTAAGCATTTCTGTGGTGAGTTCTTTTAATTCACCAGCGAGGGGGGAAAAAAAATCTGCTCAAACAGAAACTTGATGATCTCTTTATTCTCTCCTTTCTTTATCCTCTAGTTCTTGGTGGCTTTCCCTTCTTGTAGCTCTAATACTCTCAACATCCACTTTTTTTTTGCAAGGGGCTTGTTAGAAGCAGTTGCGTTAAACAGTTCTCATTTATGACTTGACTGAATGAGGAACAGAAGCTTCTGGTAAGAAATTCCACAGGCTTATTTGATCTACCTGGCCTGTAAGAGCTGGCTAATAGTGTCTTTGTCTACACCCATTTCCCAAGACAAATCTGTTTTGGAGATCCACTGTCTCATATGCATGCTGCAGATTGTAAAGCTTTTGCTTTGCATTATCCCAGCTGAATTCTTAAGCTTCAGGGATCCGTCTTAATGCAGATATCCTTAGAACTAAAGTTATTTGGGAGAAATACTAAAAATGAACTTCAGTGAAACTTCTAAAAAACCTGTTGTTTTAGGGATAGGTTTATATATGTCAGCAAACCCATCCTCTCTCCTAGTTTAATCTTGAGGAGAGAATAGCTTCAGTTTAGAAGCATGAAAACTCAGAATGGTGTTGCAGGATGCTGTAAGTAAGGTATTTTGCACCTGATAAAAGTAACAAAGTATTGATTGTGTTGGAAGCATGAATAAACCTACATGGGAGCTGGGGGAGAACTGACAGAGCTGTAGTACTTGGTGTTTGTTCCCAGCTTTGACTGGATGCAAGTATCTGGGCCTAAACCCTTTCAATGTACCCATTCAGAGCCTCTTGTCATCAGAAACTGGTGATATTGTCCAGTTACAAAGGCAGAGCTCCTCCAACACAAAAGTACTGAATGAGGCGAGCATATAGAGAGCCCGCTCTGAAGCCTGTTTCTCAGAAATAAATAGCTGTGTCACAAGGTTAGATCCCAGCAACAATGACTTTAAATTTTGCATCTTAGCATTGCACAGAGCATTTGAGCCGTGGCCATTTCCAAGTGTACTTGTAGTGTGTGTTAGAAGGGCGCAAGTGATTCATGTCTTCATTTCTTGTCCTTGTTCAGCCATTCAAATTGCACATTGAACTTGTAAGTGTTCCCTCCTTCCCCCACTTGTGTGCATGTGCATGCAAGCACATGTGTTCATGTGTGCACAGATGCACTTATGCACTCTCTCGTAGAGCTCATATCTGTAGGACTGTTCCTTACTCTTTCCACTCCAATTTGGATTTATTTGGGAACAGGAGAGAATAAAATCTGTACTTCAGTGGATGCTTCGTTGCTAGGGCAAGGGAAAGAAGAATAAATTTTCAATATTTAAGGTTTTCAGCTGCATCCGGAATTCATCAACTCCTCCTCCTCCTTAATGGAAGTTAAGAGCTGCTGGAGTATTAAGTCATTGAACTGTCAGTGAAGCTGTTCTTTGACAACTGACAGAATGGAGGAATGAGGTTTATCCAGGCATCCTTTTATTCTTCCAAATCCTCTGTTTGAGTGTCTGTCAGGGTGAAGCGCCTATCTGGAGTGGTGCTGTCAAAGCCAAAACTTCTTAGTGGTCCTTCCCCTGCCCGCAAATAAAACAAACCTGAAGTGATTTTTCTAAGAAATTGAGTTTCTTGTAGATTTTTCCTTATTGTGTTCCTGTCTAGAGAAGTGTTCATGCTTTCATAGTCTTTGTTGTTGTGAAAATATTAATTGCTCTTGAATACCTTCTTGGGGGGGGGAGGTGAGGGAGAATGATAAGAAAATTGCAGAGTGTGAGCAATGTACCATGAGGCCCTGGAGAAGACTAGTCTCTTCTAAATGAGACAGGAAGAGTAGTGTAGCTGTAGGATCAGTGGGGACTTAATTCAAAAATGGGTTTTGGCTACCCCTAATAATCTATGCCTAGGCTGCAGCAGAGGATTACTGTGCATTTTCTTTTTATTTTGGCTTGCACTGAAAATGTGCGGAAATCTGTACTTATTTTCACTTGTAGTAAGTACTATGGACTTATGTAAACCATACTTTTATGCTTTTGTGTTACCTAACACTGCAGAAAACCACCATCAGTATCACTAGATACTCTAGTGTTTGATGTGTATTAATGCCCTTGTTCTTGCTAGATGCAAGGACACTGCATGCATAACTTGTAATAGAGAGAGCTCTTTTCTGGAAGCTGACATAGCAGCAGCCAGCTTGCTTTATACAATTGTTTTTATCCTTTGCATCTGAAATCCAAAAGTGCATATGCACACACAGTTTGCACAGCAGTTCTATTAAGATGCTTTATTATCTTGGCTCACTGGTGACCTAAGCCTAAGTTTTAGACTTGGGTTGCCTCCTCCATCCCAATTATAGCTTCAGTTAATTGTTTCTAGGAGGGCAAAATGCCAAGTAAAACATAAAGCAAGAAATAAATATAGAGTGCTGAATACACTTACGATGTAAAAGCCATGTGATAAGTATTGGCTGAACAGTTGGAAAGCTAGTCTTTTTTTCTGAATTATAGTAGACAGCAAGACAGAAAAATATTCTAACACTAGTAAATAAATATGTATTTCCTTTGTGGTGTGAGGTTCCTGCAGTAATCTTTTCCCTTTACTATCTCTGTAGTCTGAGGGAAAATAGTCATGCGGCTGCCTTATCGCTTTTAGGCTTTGGACAGCCAGCTATTTCAGATTTAAATACATCAGCCCCATGCTTAACCCATGAATTTCAGGCACTGCTTTTCAAGCTTGAGTTATTCCAGCCTCATAGCTGTAGAGCACATACTTCTCTTTTCAGATTGTGAAGCATTTCTGATCTGTGCATCTTAACCTACTTAGTATTTATTATGCTGCCTGCTGAAATTTACTGTGCACTGCTATTGGTGTTGCTGGTGCCGGTGGTGGTACCCATGCTCCCTGGTTTTGTTGTGTGCATGGGTGAGATGTTTGGATTTTGGGCTGGTTTTTTAGCATTCTTAAAACATATTGTAGACACATGATGGGATGGTTAAGTGTGGAAAGGGATGGGAAATGGGATGTCTTTGGTCAGTCCAAAGCTAAAGGATAACTGGTCTCCTGTTGTTGCAGGCTGCTGCAGGCATTTGAATAGGTGCAAAAGGTGACAGGCTAGGCTGAAACTGAACTCATGTGGTGAGTTCTTGGGGACAGGCATAAAGAAGAGTGATTTTGCTTGACAAGATCTCTTACTCCTGATTATTCTGAAATGGTCTGACTAGGCAGATGAAATGAAAGGTCTTGTTTGGAAATGTAGGCCTCAGGGTACACTTGTGTCAAACTGGTGCAAGCTGGAGAGCTTCCCTGTCCCCAGATCTTGTAAGAGAAGTGCATATACTGTCACATGGCTTCTAGCTCAGGTGCTTTCACAGACTGGATGTTAGAAGTTAGCAATCTCTTAAGCTCTGCTACTTTCTTCCTTCTTCATGTAGCTTCTAACCTCTTTCTTCTGGATTTCCTCTCCTGCAGAGCCAGATTATGAGGTGTTTCTGAATGCCTCTAAAACACCCAAGTTTTCAGATGACCCCACAGAGCTCAATTGCAGGATCACAAATGCACAGGACACCGAAGCAAATATCCGCTTCACAGTCTCCTGGTACTACAGGCAGCACCTGCCCAGTGACGATGTGGTGACAGAGGAACTCCTGGCCACGATGGATGCAGACTGGACTCTGCTGCTTGGGGACAGGAGCAGAGAGCGGACTCAGAATGGGGAAATAATCTTTTCTAAAAAGGCTGTTGATACCTTCAGTTTACGAATCCAGTGGACTTCAGAAAGTGACAGAGGGGACTATTTCTGTGTCATCTCTGCATGGAGTAGGCACCGCAACAACAGCTGGGTAAAGAGCAAAGATGTGACTTCTGCATCTCTCAGCATTTTCTGGGCTACACAAGGTAGGAACTTTGCACCTATTTGCAGAAAGACCTGGATGGCTGAGATTAGTTTTCTGTTGAGTAGGCCTGCTTTGGAAATGCAGGCCTCAGAGTACTTCTGTCAAACTGGTAGGCTTTGAAAATGGGGTTATGGGTTTTAAGAGTCAAAACCACTTCTACCTTATTTAAAGAAAGGTCTTTTATTTGTGGTGGGAAGTAACTGCTTAGCAGCACGTGCTGGTTTTATGGAACGGTTTGGAGTAGAAGTGCAAAGCAGAAGTATGTCAATCAACCAGTGCCGAGACTTTTTCATGAGCTGGGATGTCATTGTGGCAGGGGTAGCCTCCAGCAATGATGTTGGGCCATTGCCCCCTTTCATGGTGCAGTATTTCAGTGTGTCTAGGATGCATCTTGCTGCTAGCAGCAGGGTTGTCTTGAGGTGAAAAGAGGAATGCTGCTCACTGTAAGTCTTCTCTGTCTTCCAGTTTGAGAGTTTTTCTCTATCCTACAAGCTCTTGTTTATAAGGCACTTCTGAGGAAGACCATGGGCATAGGAATACCTGAGTATCAAAAAAATAAGTGTGTGGCTGAGCAAAGTCATTCAGTGATTAGTTTGTATCTGGGCCTGCCTTAGGCAGAAGTGAGCTAGCTCTGATCAGAACTTAAACTGGCTCCAGGAGCATTTCTTAGAAGCTCAAATGTTACCACAATTGCTTAACGCTGGTTTTAAATGTGTGTATGTATCCTGAATGTCTTGTAGTGTGATACCATTTTGGCTTACATGTAATGTCATGCAAGACGGCCTGTTGGATAGGAACAAAAAGAGTAGGATAACCTAGGATGTAATGTCTTTGGCAAAAATCTGTGGTTAGCTAAGCTGCATTTATCCTGATCGATTTGTTTAACAGGCTAGCTCAGGCAGCCACAGGCAAAGAACTGTATTTCAGAGACAAGTAGTTTGAAATCACTTTACAGTTGTTTAGGGATGATCCCTAAACAGCAAACTGCAGAGCTTCTGCTGTGGTTCTGCTTCAGTGCAGAGAGAAATGGTGGCCTGCCTGCTCTGTACTCCATCTCCAGACCAAGTGTGGTCCACGAAAAGGTGTTGTGTGTGGTTTTTTTGTTTTGTTTTGTTTTTTTTCCACTGAAGCTGGCTTCTCCAGTGGGAATGACATCTCTCATTAAAGCTGAATGCTGGTCACAATTATTTCAGTTGTTACGCCGTAACACAGAGTGTGTGTGTATATGCATGCATGCGTAATGGATCATTGCCTTCCAAGCAGCTAGAGAGCGACCAGCTGGAGTTGAAAAGTCTCAGCCTGTGTTGACATTTCTGAGGGAAAACAAACCGTGACAGGTGTGAACATACCCTTGTTTCTGGTTTTATTCCAAGAACTCTGTTAATTTTGCAACACAAATGTGTTACAGTCCCTATGCTGAAAAGTACATTTTGTTGGAAAAACTTGGGAGTTGGGGGATTTATGATGTGAAAGTGAGCTTTTCTACAAACACCTTCTCCCAAAAAAACCTTGTTATATGTACATGGGGGGGGGGGGGCAATATATAGGTTTGATTTCCTCTTCTTCTCTTCTACTCCTCATGCATTCCACCCCATGGCCCCACTCTTTCACCAGGTTAGCCCCAGATGCCATTCTCTACAAGCCTAGTCGCCTCCCATATTGTACTTGTGAGCTCCAGGCTTGGCTGTGAGACCAGTGCTGTAGCCAGCAACTATGAAGGAGTTAATCTGCTGCTGCCTCTGCTCTCTGACTGTTGTTTTGACGAGTATCTCTGATGATTTGAGTCCCTAACTGCTCCCAGTGCTTGTAAAAGCGAGCAGCCAGGCTCCCACGTGTTTGCCTAAGGAGAGAACAGAAATTTGCTTCTTCCTTGGATAGCTTGTGCCTAGGTAGAGGCTTTTCTTTCAGCTATTTAATTACTTGCATTGTCTGTGTTGACTTTAGAGTTGTGCTCAGGGAGAAGGACTTTGGAGAAGTCCTGCTTTGGAACAGGTTGTTTTGAGTTTTTGAGAAAGGAGCAATTTTTTTTCTGTTCTGTCTGTGGGTTGGTCAACACGGAGGAGTATTCAGCACAAGGAAGCCTTTGCTTAAAATGCAGACATTATGTGAAGATGTCAAAGTCCTTTTTGCATGTGTTGTATAATAAGTTGTATGTTTGCTCATTTTAACTTGAGGTTTTTATCTTCTGTTTCGTTCTGTTGGGACCAATAATGCTCACATGTCTTTCTGCTTACTCAGCTTTGCAGATGCAGCCAATTGCTCTCATAGATCACCATTGTTTTTGACATGGTCTGCCTGATTTGTTTCTTCCACTCTTTCTTCTATGCTCTCCCCCACCAAGGTGACAAAGACAGCATCTTTATCTCACCTCAAAAATAAAAAGCATAAATTATATTTTTTTTTCCTACAAATTCCGGTTAGTAAAAAGGAGTAAAGGGAGGAAATATTTTTCAGCTGTCTCTGTAGATGATTTTCAACTCAGATAAAAGGTTGTTAGTTCAAAAGGTAATTCATAGAACCATAGAACTGGTTTGGGTTGAAGGGACTTTAAAGATCATTTCCAACCCCCTGCCATGGGTGGGGATACCTCCCACTAGACCAGACTGCTCAAAGCCCTATGCAGCCTGGTCTTGAACACTTCCAGTGATAGAACATCCAGAAATTCTCCAGAGAAACTGTTACAGTGTCTTACCACCCTCTGAGTAAAGAACTTCTTCCGAATTTCTGATTTAAATCTACCCTCTTCCAGTTTGAAGACATTACCCCTTGTCTTATCACTTCCAGCCTGTTCTTACAGGCCCCTTTCAGGTACTGGAAGGCCACAATGATATGTGTCTGGAGTCTTCTCCAGGCTGAACAGACCCAACTCTCTCATCCTGTCCTTGTAGGATAGGTGTTCCAGCCCCTGATCATCTCTGTGTCTTTCCTCTGGGCCCACTCAAGCAGGTCTATGTCCCTCTTATGTTGGGTGCTCTAGAGCTGGATGCAGCCCTCCAGGTGGGGTCTCACAAGAGTGGAGTAGAGGGGGAGAATCACCTTCTCGACCGTCTCTGGATGCAGCCCAGGATACAGTTGGTTTTCTGGGCTGCACTTGCATATTGTTGGCTCATTTTGAGCTTTTCATCAATCAAGCACCCCCATGTTCACCTTAGGCCTGCTCTCAATCAATACTCTGCCCAGCCTGTACTTCTGTTTGGGATTGTCGTGACCTTGTACTTGGCCTTGTTGAACTTCATGAGGTGTTCATGGGCTTCCCTGCCAAGGTTCTTCTGGATGGCATCCATGCCCTCCAGTGTGTCGGCCACACCACTCAGCTTGGTGTCATCTGCAAATTTGCTGAGAGTGCACTCGATCCCACTTCTGTGTCACTAATAAAGATGTTAAACCTCACTGGTACCAGCACCGATCCTTAAGGGATGCCACTCTTCACTGGTCGCCGCTTGGCCATTGAGCTGTTGATCACAGCTCTTTGAGTGCGACCATCCAGCCAGTTCCTTATTCACCAAGTGGTCCATCTATAAAATCCATGTCTCTTCAATTTAGAGATCTGGATGTTGTGCTGGACAGAGCCAAATGCTTTGCACAAGTCCAGGCAGATGACGTCCATTGCCCTTCCCACCAACACTGTAACTCCATTGTAAAAGGCCACCAGATTTGTCAGGCCCAATTTGCCCTTGGTTAAGCCATGTTGGTTGCCACCAGTCACCTCTTCATTTTTCACGTGCCTTAGCAGAGCTTTCAGGAGGATCTGCTCCATGATCTTTCCAGGCACAGATGTGAGACTGACTGGCCCATAATTGCCTGGGTCTTGTAGTTACTGTATGTATTCATTTTAGTGTGAGTACTGCCTATATTTAAAGCACAATTGCTGTTTGCAGTGGAATGCAGAATTGATGTTTTTTTCCTAAACTAGTGTTGTCAACTTTGGGTCTGCATAGAAGTCTCTGCAAAAGAAAACACTATTTTTTAAGTGAAATTTCAAATCCCAAAGGTACTATCATTAGAGGTTTTGTTAACTTTTGTCTTCGATTTACAAAATAATTGCATTTAACATTATGTTCCTTGTTCTAAGTGCTTGCCTGGTCCCTTCCAGCATATTTAATTAGGAGCAGGGGCATCTTCCAGAAAGTCCTGCAAATAGAGGGTTGGTGATATTTCTGTGACCCACTTGTCTTAACCATTGCTTGTGTGTAATAGACACTTCATAGTACAGACATGCAGTTCTGCTTGAGCAAAGAAATTCCATACACGTTACCAAGCTGGCAGGTATATGTACCAGTTTGGGTGTAGGAACAAGAAAGTGCATTGTGAGGTGTACAGACCCTGCTCAGGTGTGGCTGGACTCCTCGTGCCCATGGCATCCCGAGGGTGAGGTGTTTATGCTATTTGCTTGGCAGACAAGCAGACCGGTGATAGTGGTCTAGTTGTGCATGTGCAGCAGTGGGGAGAGTCGTTGCATTGTACGTACATGTATCAGGCTGTGGTGCAGGCCATAGTGGGCCTGTTGTATTTTCAGAACTCTTGGTATCAGAGCTGTTAGGGTTACAATTGTACCTCAGGGCGTTTTACGGACACCTTCTCCTACGAAGGCAAAGCTGTCATTACTTTAACGTCTGCTGCATTCCCTGTACTTGCAGTCTAGGTAGTGCACTGGGGGATGAAGAAGCCTTTATGAATATTGCGATGGTGTTAGTGGATGCTGCTGACAGGACATTAGGCTCTGAGGTTACTGTTGGCTGTGCCCATTGCGCTGCTTTTCCGACCAGAGTCAGTGGAGTGCAGGGAAGGCATTTGCTCTTTTCCTGAAGTCTCCTTGCCCCTGTAGTAATTTGGCTTCCCTAGGAAACTGACTGGCTTAGATTAGGTGAAAACTTTTGTTCACTACCCAGGAAGTACTCTTGAAGCTGAGCATGCACTTTGTGGTAGTGAGCAACAGGAGAATTAAGTCTGACTTAACCTCTTGGACTGGCCAGTGATGGAAGGCAGAAGCATGCATTGCCAGGCTCCAAAGTACAGTTTATTACTCAAATTTTATCTGAATCATTTGGCTAGGATTTCTTCTGCTGCTAGCCCTCTGTCTTGGAAGAGAGCCCAAGGTTGTCAGCTTTGGGTATGGTTTACTTAGGATCTCTTCCCCTACCACTTCCCAGCATAAACTCTGTGGATTGCAGCCTCCTGTATATGACCAACCAGGCTGTGTTTTATTGTGCTTTTTATTCATGGAGCTTTACAAGGAGATGAGACTGCATGAGATTGAAGGTGTAAGTGTGGAGGGGTCAGTGTGCAGAGTGGCCGTCAAGGCACAGACATGGCTTCCTTGTCAATTCTCAAAAGATTAGAAATGAGATCTCAGGCTTTAGTTCTTGGAAGAAAATGTTACTTCACATCTCTGGTCCATCTTACACTGTAAGATCTGATGAGTAGTTTCTTTTAACATAGGAAACATGGATAAACTTTCCTTTCTGACTTAACAGAAAGCTGCAAGGAAAGTTATTTCTAACCTAGATGCCAAATCTTCAGTTTCTTCTCTTTCTTGTAATATGCACTGTTACACGCAGAGATAACTACATGCTTTTCTAGGTGGGGGTGAGGGAGTGCTAATTAGATTTGGTTGCTGGTACTGAAGGGGAACGATTTTGGCACAGGACTGTAGTGATAAGAATGGTGATCTAGTCTTTTTTTAGTTGATAGGATATGGTCTGGGTTTTTTTTTGTTTTGTTTTACTTCATATGCAGGTCTCTAATATTATTGCAAATTCAGAAATGTTCCTTTGATCTTTTTTGACTTTCTTGCAACAAGAAACATTCAGCACCTCTACATGCTGTTTTTTTGTGTCCCTGTCTCTATTCTGGTCTGCATTTCTTATGGTTTCACGTAACCGAAGGTGCCTCTGCCTTCTGTATTCACCAAACCTAAGGAGCTTTGGGCTTTTAAAAGGTAGAAAAGTCCTTTGAAAGGTCTTTCATAAGAATCATCTGCCTGTTCTTTGTTAAGCATTGTAATTTATAACCCTTTTGAATTACTTCTACCACTGTTCTCCAGCTGCATCTCTTGTCCTCACATGTTCTCTTCCACAGACTCTATAGATGGCATTGCTGCTGCTGTCCCATGCTACTATCACTCCTTTCTCCTTATTCTTTAGTAAAAAATAATTGGTAAAAGCAACATTTTCTATTGCTCTCAAATGAGAAGTCAAGAAAAGATGTCTAGGAACAAAGTTTGCTCTGTCCTTGCAGGGGTTGAGACATTCTCTGTGTACTACTGCCTGACCTGTGGCTCAGGGAATAGTTGAAATAAGGCACTTGGAGCCCAGATAATAGGAAGAGTTGTCCCTTCCCAGCTACATCTGTGCAGCTGTGATCACGTGCAGGTATTTGTCTAAAGCACAAGTGTGAGAGACCAAATGCAAAATTCCTTTTTCATTATCTAGGACCCAGCACTCAGACATGAAGATTGACAGCATAAAGAATGTTTGCATCAGGAGGCATTTTTTCCCAGAGCCTCCTCGAAAGGCAGCAACATGTGACAGAAGAGTTACGTCTAGCTGTCTGTGATTCTGCTTTTGGAGTAAAATATAATTGTCATCTATATTCCTAAAATACATGGCAAGCTGATCCATGCTGGCTTCCTAAATGCTGCAACCTTATGAAGAGGGAGACATCAGAATCTCATGGACACAGAATGATGGAAAAAATGGATTTGAAGTCTAGAATCAGATGCATGATGAGCTGTCTCACAAGGGAGCAGAGAATGACTCTGTGTATGCAACTTCAATTGTGATTGTACCCTGAGTGCCTAAATATGCTACGCTTGTATTCCCACTTGCTTAGTGGGTGGAAGTGTGAGGGGGGATTGGTGCGGAGTATCAAGTAATTCTGCGCTCAGCTAGACCACTAGAAGTAGCTCGGCCTTCCCTGCTCCTGCTGTTTCTTTATATAGCTTTGCACTGTGATCTACTTTATACAGTGCTGATTTAAAGTTGTCATACTGGGTTTCTCATCTTGTGGACTGTGTTTACTCATTGTGAAAACTGCCGCTTGAAGGCAAAACACTGCAAAATGTAATCGTGACAAGTATCTTCTTGCTCATGTGGGGAGGGTATAAATATTACTGCATTTAGTTCAGTTTTGTGGAATGCTTACTTCTCTTTTCCTTAGAAGTTTCACCTTGCATAAAGGTGATACATGTAGTTTTTTGTCTAATGTACCTACACTCATTTTTTATAAAGGGGTGTGTGTGGAAGAATATGCTGCAGCAAAGTCAGTCCAGAAAGTCAGACTGTCTGTACTTTTGCAATACAGCAACTTTGGGAAGTGGCTGTAAACTATGTATTCTGCTGTAGGAAGAACTGGTGTGTGCAGGATGTCTCTTCATCTCAGTGCCAGGAAACGTAACTACTCCCTTTCCTTTTATCTGGTTCTGATTTCAGTTGCTCATTTTCTTTTAGTTTTTTGAGTCTTGGGGCTGTGCTCCTAGATGCATCATTTTATCAAGCCCTGTAATTAAGGGATTATTGGGATTGAGGAGCCAGCAGACTTGGAGAATGCTGAAGAAAGGTAAAGAATCTGAGCAGTATGTGTTGCCAGCATTCTTGGAATCACCAAATCGTTTAGGTTGGAAATGAGCTTTAAGATCAAGTCCAGTAATTCACGCCAAATGGGCTGTTGGGAAATGTCAAGTCTTCTGGTAGGCTTGTACTCGAGTGAATGCATGAGAAGCAAAGGAAAAGAACACATGCTGTGACAGAGGTATACCAAACTCTTTCAACACTTGGGGCTGCTGGGGATGGAGATTTCTCTTGTTCCCACCAACTTTTTTGTCATGTGGTTTTGACTGATCTTGGGAGTTCAGCTGAATGTATCTGGGTTGCTGTTGGGGTGGATTTTTCAAGGGAAATACAAGGGGGGAAAAAAAAAGTGTGTGTGTGTGAAGCACTCCACTGAGTGCTGCCAATTCAGTTAGTGGTAGCTTTTGTCACTTGTTACAAGTGCTTCAGCAATGTCCTTGTATCCTGTTATTTATTGAGGGTGGCCTTCTGCATCCAGTTTAAAACTGGGATTCTGAGTCTTGTCTGACTAATGTCTTTACTCCTGAATAAAAAAACCCCCGACCTGTGTATTGCATTATCTGTTCAGTTTTTGTTTGGATTCTTGCATCTTGACCCAAACTGTTGTGTTATCGGTGTGTGTGCGCTGTTGAGTAGCATTCTGGGATGTCCATAGGTGTTTAGATAAACGTGCTGGACTTTTTATCTCCAAGAAAAGTACTTTGCTTATTTGCATTCTTCTAGATTGAAAGGTACTGCAGAAAATCTGCACCTATTTATTAATCCATCTCTTGATGCTTATTTCCTTCCCTCTTCAGATTACATGCTTACAGTGGAGGCGGTGAAATTGAAGCCATTCTTTGTAGCAGGCCACACCTTTGAGATGACGTGCAAAGTGTCTTCAAAAAACATCAAGACACCACGCTATTCTGTCCTCATTACAGCTGAGAAGCCACTAACGGATCAGTCAAATCCAAATGGAACCACTCGCATAATCTCCTTGAACCAGGATTCAGTAGTGAGGCTGGAAGACTGGACGGACCAGACTCGTGTGGATGGTGTGGTTTTGGAGAAGGTCCAGGAGAATGAATTCCGCTACAGGATGTATCAGACCCAGATTTCTGATGCTGGGCTATATCGCTGTGTGGTGACTGCATGGTCTCCAGGTGGTGGTGGTATGTGGCGTGAAGCAGTGAATGGCTTATCCAACCCTATCCAGATAGACTTCCAGACATCAGGTTGGTATAGAATCTGGCAGCTGTGTGTCTAAGCCAGAAAGGGAGAGAGTTCTGTGATGGTTCTCCCAGTGGTTTCCCTGTCTCTGGAAAGTACCTACTCTTTGGAATGTGGAAGAGTTCTCCAAATGGTATGATGGCTGAGAGCTATGCTTGCCATCTCCTAGTGGTACTTGTGTCCCTTGTGCTATTGATTGTTTACAAAAAGAATGAATTGGCTGTAACCATAGCCCTGGGGTTTTTCTTAACTAATGTGGCTTTTATAGTCCTGCAGGCTCAGAGCTCATTCTCAGTATGGAGTAACTGCTTCCACATTTGCCAGCTTTGTCACTAGATTGCTGTTAGGTAGTGGCTTCTCTGGAAGAATATTAATATGTTGTATTTGTGTTCCAAACCAGACTCAATTAGCATAGCATTAAATGGCCTGAGCACACCTTCCTGTTGATGTAATTGCATAAAATGGTCAGGTCAAGGCAATGGTAAACATTTCAGCAAGTATATCCTGCCACTGGAAGACCTTAGGGGCCCCCTCTGGCTGGACTGTGAAGGTCCATGAATTGTGATGAATTTCAATACCCAGAAGTGCGTCCTGTTCTCCACATCCTTGCTGAAACCCTCACCTTCAGCTGTAACGTAGCCTGCCTGAGATTTTTCTGGAGAAGCGTGCCTATCCTGGTGTGTTGTTGGGGGAAGAGAGAAAGGGACAGCACTGATTTGGATCATCAGAGATGCATGTTAATACTGATTTCCTGTTATGCTGTGTGGGTGGAAAGTGCCATGTGAGCTGTTTTAATAATGGTGGTGCATTTATGAGTAATCTCATGATTTGATAAACCACGCTGGTAACTTCTTGAGCAGTTTTGAAGGGCAATTAGTGTAGTGCGAAGGTGCATCCTATGTTGGAACTCTACTTAGATGCTTTATCTCAAACCTGCACTCCCTCATTCCTATTCACAAGCACAGATTGAATGGAGGCCTCTCCTCACATCCTTTGTTCTTCATATGAGTTACTCTCCTTATAATAGCAGGGCTGTAGGTTTTTTAGAAGATGTATGTCCGTGACTAGGCAAGAGCAGCATGATTTCTGGTTGTATCAGTAACTGAGGTAATTGTTCTCTATGGAGCGATTTCTAAAAACTGAACTCCTTATATGGAGCACACTGGGAAAAGGACAAAGGGTGAGTGTAGGGGGACAGCCTTGCAATGATGATAGAATTTTGTAAGAAGTTTTGAAATCTAACATCCCAATACAAACCCTATTGAAGATGCAACCTGACCTAAACTGGACAGATTGGAGGACATGGACTCAGCTCAGTGCTTCTTTGAGCTCTAGGTAATTTCTGGTTGGCTTTTTTAGTTTTGTGGTAGGCGGCTGTTCTGAAAATAATCCGTTAGTGCTGCTCTAAGAGGCATTTGGAACATAGGCCAACTGTCACAGATGAATGTTGCTGTAGATTTGTTGTCTTCTCAGGATGGTTTAATGGGCTATAGTTTTAGTGTTACTGCTCTTGATATCTGGGTCGGAGACAGTGGGAGAGCAGCATTTGCAAATGGGTGTTGCAAGAAACCAGCAAGAATGAAATCTGTCCCAAGCCCCTCCCCTCTCCTCCAAGTTCTTATGTGGAGGCTTCCCCGCACAAAAGCGGTGACTGGTGACTCTCTCCCAACATTGCTTGTGTGGTGTCACTGAATTCCCATCCAAGAGGTTGGTGGGATGCTATTAATATTCCAAGTTTCAGAGGGAAACTTGTAAGCTATTCAAGGGAGGGAAGTGTGCATATTGAAGTCTTGACTTCTTTTTGCTGTCACTTTCTACTCCCAGCTTCTTCACCCAGATAGGATTTCTGGAGCGTAGAGTGAAGAAAGGGAGTCAGCCTGTAGAACTGCCCTGAGAATGTGTGAATTCCAGTAGCAGGGCTGGAGCAGAGGGAGGGGTAGTCCTGAAGTTCTGTCAGCCTTTCATTCTTTACAGAAGAATGAAGAGGGAAATGAGATCCCAGGCACAACTTACTGGAGAGCTGTTTCCAAAAATAATCTTGGCATGTAGCAGTATCTGGCTTGGAATACCTTCCTTTCTTCAGTTCGAGGATGAACTTTGTATCCTTCAGTTGTTGCTCAGGCAGCCTTGCTGGACATTCATCTCAGGGAATGATGAGGACATATGATGAGCATGGTTAGAATGGACTAAGTGTGAAATTATTATTTAGACATGATGGAATTGTTATTTGGAAGATTATTTGGAATCAGGTATAAAAGGTAGAAGATGCTTTGTGGGTGTATTATGTGGGTTTTGTTTGCTGAGGTGTACTGTCTTTGCAAGCTGGGACAGGTAAATAGCAAAGTTGTGGAGAAGATATAAAAGTACAGCTGAGATATCACAGCCTTGTCTTGCAACCTGTGGTATAGGCAGCTGTCAGACTTGTTCTTCGGAAAAAGAAATTGGCGCCAGATATTCCCTAATGGGGATGGTGAAAGGCAGAACTGCTGAGGCAGCTAGTGGTTTCTAGGGAGAATGAGAGCCTCCCCAATACTGGAGGGAAGATACTAACAGGAAAGAGTCAGAAAAAGCAGGGGCATGCAGCTTTCCAGGCAACTAAAAGCTGGGGAGTACAGCTCTGCTAAATCTTGAGTTAAAGGGAGGGTGAGGTGTGATGAGTAGATTATGAACGTGTTTGTCCCTGATAGGAAAACTGTTAATGTGTCAATTGCACTGACCTCTTGGTCTAACAAAGACATTTTTAACAGTGACTGTTGGAGATGATATAACAAGGCGGTATAATTTTGAAAAAATAGAGTATTGCACCAGTCTCCTCCCTACTTTGAAGGCTTGGACTTCGATGGTATTTTCAGCTTTCACCATGAGGGCTGATGTGGGGGTGTGATCAGTATGGAAGCTGCATTTTCAGCAGAATAAAGCTCTTAAAGGGCTTTACACACAGGTTTTAGTGGTATGAAGATTTTTTTTTTCTCTGTTGTTTTTATTGATTCCCCTTTGGTAGGGGTGGGGAGACTTGCTAGGATTGGAAAACCTTCCCTCTGGTTTGACGATGTCCGAGATGTCTCTGAGTTGAGTGATGTTTTAAGGAGGAGTTTTTAGTGTGCATACACAATGTGCAATGTGATCTATCTGAATGGCAGGAAGTCTGTAAGCTTTTTATATATGAGCTGGGGAGTGTGTACATGAAACTTCAGTGTTTCCTGCCACAATAGGCTTGAAATGTGGCAGTGCTCTGAAATGTTTTTCCATGAACATCTGTGGAAAATGTCTTGCTCAGATTCTTTCCATTCAAGGCAAAACTTGCTGGCTGAAAGCAGAGACCTCCTCTCTTCTTTCTCCACTCGCTATTGCAAAGGAACGTATTTATTTCATTTGGTTAACGGGTCTGAAATGTTGATGTAAAGGCATTTGTTTGAAACTTCCTGAACTGAAATGTGGATTTTGCCCACTGAATTATATAAACTGGAAGTGGGGGTTGGTGGTGGTGAGGAGGAGCCTAGTAGGTCTTTAGTTTTCAAATATTCAATCAATGGCAGATTGTTTTCTGTTGGATGTATTTTAAGGCTAGAGAGGATCTTGTGAATTCTCTAGTCTGGCCTTCTGAATAATGTGGACCACTAGACTAATTTCTTAAAATGAATGCCTGCTGTATGTCCACTGGCTGGAAGCAAGCTAAGTTTATTTGGGGAGCTGGGGGAAGCAATCCCATATGAAGACTTCAGTATTCACCACTGCTTCTTTTTGGTTTTCTCAGTCTAGAACAGAGGTTCTGCCATCTCTTTCAAAGATTGCCCAGCAATGTGAGGAACGAGAGCAGCAGCCAGTGCTTGTCTTGAAATTTTGTCTTATTGCATCATTTCTGCTGAAACTTAACCTGAACTCTTAGATGATGGATGTATCCTTTCTTTCAGCCTGAAACACACCTGCCTTCTGTTCCTTACACTGGCTTCAGAAGAACAACATC
The DNA here is from genome assembly GCA_027560015.1 of Chloroceryle amazona. Lineage (NCBI taxonomy): Eukaryota > Metazoa > Chordata > Aves > Coraciiformes > Cerylidae > Chloroceryle > Chloroceryle amazona. Next base: position 52,008 of record JANHFX010004160.1, read on the forward strand.
AAGACAGTGTCTTGTAAGACTTGTGATCCTACTTACCCACACTGAAAGCTCTCACTTCTCTTTTGGTCACTTGGAGGTGTTGCTCCAGTGGCAGTGCCTTTGCACTGTAGGGGCTGAGCAGTAAATGAGAGAGGCTGTCTTCATGCTCCCTTTTGCCCTCAGCCTTAGTTGAGCTGGCCAGAAAAGGTGGGAGTCAAAGAGCTGGGAACTTGCTTGAGATCAAAGTGCTTGCCTGATGCAGGTCTTTGTACGAGTATCTGGTTCAAACGGCTCCAGATGGCCTGCAGCTGTTTTTCTTTTACTTTGTGGGTTTTGTTTGTTTGTTTTTGTTTTGTGGTTGGTGTTGGTTTTGGTGTTTTTTTTGTTTTGTTTTGTTTTAAATACTGAGGCACCTGGTCTCTGTGAAATCCACCTGGTTTATTGTAGTATTATAAATTCTCTTTTGGCATTTGTCCTTTAATTTTCTATCCCTTGAACCCAGCAACCCAGGATAGTGTTTAGAGTGTCTCTGCCCACTATACACACACACAGGGATTTCCACAGAAGTGATTTATTTTCCTTTCCCTTGAGGGAAGCAGGGAGAAGGAAGCTTTAAATCTTACATTGAGAAGTATATTATGAGAGAGAACTGTTTGGAGCTTGTCTGTGCTCTGAGCTGCCTTCCCCCTGTTCTGTTCAGCAGAGGGCAGAAAGCTCTGGAGAGGCAAAAATAAAGGGCTGCTTTAAGGAAAGCATCTCTGTGAAGTCTTCAACTTTGGATTGCATCTGCATGTGAGCTCACTGCATAGCAATGTATTATCATTCACTTTGGAAGAAGCTGAAATAAACGAAGAGCTGCTGAAATATGAGCTGATTATTGATGTTGAACTTGCAATTAAAATGAAATGATGCCCTGCAATGACCCAGAGAGATACTCAGTTTCAGGAAAGGAGAGTAGAAAGATTTTTTAAAGGAAAGAAACCTTAATCAGGGAAATGAATGAAGAGCAATACAGCAAAAACTCTTTGGCAAAAAAGGCTGGTATTTTCCAGCTGCTGTTAATGGTCAGGAACATGCTTTGTCACTTTGTGCCTTTGTGCCTGTGTGCATTAATTTGTAGCTGGAAGTAGAAACCACAGACTAAATTACTGGGGACTTCTTCCCGTAACAGTTTAGGAGGCTTGTGGTAAAACTTGTTAAGAGAACAGCTCCGTGAAGAAGCAGTGAGGGGACAGGGAACTGGAATAGTAGGATGAAGGAGCTCATTATCTGGAGAAAGGCAGCTCATAGGAGTCTCACTTAAAGAGTCAATGATTTGGTGCCAGGGCAGATATGCAAAATATTTTGGAATGCAAGAGAACTTGTAGGTTGCATCAGGTTTTTTTTCCCCTGTTGTGGTCTGTGGTTCTGGTTGGTTGCAAGTAGAGAAGCTGCATGCAGTGATTGCTGCCTCCCTGCTGGGTAATGGAGTTTGGTACAGGCTTCTGGGGTGCAATGCCTGCTCTGGATCTCTGTTGTCAAGTCAGGTTACTTGATCTTTCTCTTCTGTACTTTACTTGCCTGGAAAATAAAGTTAACTCATCTCTGTGGGGGTAGTATACCTTATTTTTTTGCAGAGAGGTACTGGATAAGATGATACTGAAAAGGCCAAAATGTCATAGGACCTAGGTAATTAGGATCTCTTCTGTTGGAAATTTAGATGTTAAATGGCATTTGATTGTTCTCCCTCCTTTTCCCTTCCTTTGTCTTGCAAATTTAAGGTGCTTGGATTACTGAGCAGGGAAGGAAAGCAGGGAGAATGGGATGACATTAGGTAAATAGGGCTCATAACTTTTTTTCTCCAATATGTAAATCCTTAAATTGAGTAAATTAACAATAAACTTGAACTCCACCTTTCCACCCTGCAGCCTGTTCAATGTGAATCTGATTAAGCACAAAATAATAAATGAAATTTGGTGCACTTTATAACTGCTTTTTTCACATATTCACATATGTAGAAGAATTAGAAATACAGTTTTTAGGTGCAGACTACATCCCGATAGGATTTGGATCTTGGAGTTTCCTTCCTGGTCTTCATGAAATCAATGATTTGGGCAATGAGATCTGCCATAAAAGGAGATAGTCAGAAGAAATTACACCAAATCGGTCCTGATCATGGAACCTGTTTTTGTTGGTTTTTTTCCTTCAAACATTTCTAGGTTTTGCACTAGGCACATTTTGACCTCTTGGGAGTTACTCAGGAGATTTGAAAATGTCTGGCAGAATTTGTTACTTCTGTGTTGCTCTGGTGCTGGTTTTTGCCCAGGTGCTTTTCTTGAGTCTGCAGTAAAGCAGAATGTTCAGTTAGATAAGGTGATGGTTTTGCTTGTAACCCACTAACAAACACTGGTTTGCTACTACTTTTGTTTGAGATTGGCATGTAACTCATTCCCGCTTCTCTCATCCTGTTGCCAAACAGGTTTGGCTGAAGCCAGAGTAATTTTTTTAAGGTGAGGACATAAATCAGACAAGTTATAATCAGGTTAAAAGCAGTGGTCAGTTGTGGTTTTTAGAATAAAAACAAGACCAGAACCCTTCTGCAGAGAAGGGTGGCATGCAGATGACTTTTAATAAGGGATTTGAACCATGTTGTCAGCTTCTGTGAATCTTTACCAGGCTGTGTAATCACTACAACTCCTGACTCAAGTGTATCTTACAGTGGAAGGCAGGGATTAAATTGTCTTTGTGATCGAGCTAAGGGGTCTCTGTTTTAAACAGCCTCTTGCCTTTTCAGGTTTTGTAGTATGGTGAAAACTCAAATTATGAAGATGCTTTATTTCCTTTCATGTCTGAGGCCCAGTGCATGGGGCATGTGGGCAGGGTGCCCAAGATGCTTCCAAAGAAGAAGCATGTTCTTAGAAGGTTGCAACCACAGCATTTTGAAAACTGAACTAAGACGCTTTCACCATAATAAGGCTTGCTTAGGTTCAATAAAAAAAAAATCATTATTTTCCCTCTTCAGCTCGAGAGAAAAGATGCAACCCCGACACATCTCTTGACCCTCAGTTAAAATCTAGTTCTTCTAACACAGGACAGTGATTTCTCCCTGGAGATACAGATGGTAATTTTCAGATGTGCCCTGGTAGGGAAATAACTAAAGGAAAATAACTGTTTGTGGCTTACGAAGGGGAATATCATCATGAAATGACAGAGCAACTGCTGACTAGCAGCCTTCTTACTGCCCAGGAACCTTTGACTCTTCATGTGGGAGGCAGGGTAGAGATGGAAGCTTGGTGACCCAGAACTGAAGAGTGTGTAGGGAGTGCTGCATTACCATGATACATGGCCTTTCCTGTCCAAGTGACCAAACAAGCTTTTAGACTTGTGACATTCAATGTCCAGGAGTGCTCAGACTCCACTCTGTCTTAGTGATTTGTTGTCATGCCAGGATTTGAAGCCAGTGCCTATTGAATGCAGTAGATCCCTGGACTTTCAACCTAGAAATAAGGCCTGAGAAGTCCTGTCTATATGTACCCTCTGTCTTTCCTTGCTTACCCTGCCAGGGCAGGGGTAAGGCAGCCCATCCTTGGCCTGACAAAGATGGGATCATGCAGTTCATCTCCCTTGCTCCAATGCCTGCCAGCATCTAGCCAGGACAGAGCCTGTTTGCAGGGGTGGAGTGTGTTGCATATTCCTGACATGATGTCACCTCACTCACTGTTGGGACTTAGAGTAGACCCTGAGCTGTAGACAGTATCAGGATTATTACAGTGCTGGTTTGCCTTTGACTGGTGCAGCAGAGGGTATGTGCTGGGAAATGCAGGGATGTTCCTGGCAGAATTTGACAGTCTTTGTTTCTGTTGCTGTGATAGTTCACACTCAGCTTGAGACTTCTCTGGTTACAGTTGACTGGAGTGCCCTGGTCCATGATGCCTTTAGTACCCCCTAGGACCTTGAACTTCTGTCTGCATGATTTCAAAGAAAATGATGGAAAATGTCATCTTTCATCTGACGATTAATAATCAAATAGGCTGCAAGGGGAATATGGTGGCTGGATGGGAGGGCTGTGGGCTGTGTGTGAATGTCAGGAAACAAACTGAAGTCACAGATAAGAGTTTGGATAGAAGCTGAAGAAGCAATCAGATTAATCTCTCTCCATTTCCCCAGAAAAGCATCCCATCTTGCAGAGCTTAAGTTATGGCTGCAGCCTTCTCAGGTTCAGTGAGGTGACTACTTCTCTACAGTGAAGTCACTACCTGAACAGCTGAATTTCAAAGTGTTCTGGGTTATTGCCTTAAATAAGTTCTAGCATAAGCACAGTCTCTCAACTGATAGTCCACATGTAACCTCTACTGTGTTTCTGCCACTTTTTTTTTTTCTTTGCTTGGCAGGGTAACTTGCAATCTTAACTTTTAATAGAGACTTCTAGTGTCAAAATGGATACATACCTCTGGGATTATATGTCTACGTACTGCCCTTGTGTACAAAGTACAGCTGCTTTTGGGGCAGAGAAAAGGGCTGTAAGAAATTTATGGTATAACAAAGAGCAGCACATTGTGCCCAGTGAGAAATTGTGGAGAGAATTTTGGAAGCCACAGAAGTAATTACTGCATTGTAATTGGAATTAATTTCTTAGTGTGCTGTGTAATCTCTGCTGACCAAAACAAGTCAGACTGTTGTAGTCTAGAATAGTTTCATCAAAACCAACAGCTCTGACTTCACAACACATGCAAGTTTCTTTCCAGAACCTCAGTTTGAAAGTGATGTGATAAGTATGCAGTGTAATGAGTTGTTAGAATCGCTTTCTATAGAAACTTGTTAGGTGGTCAAGGAATGAGTGGGTTGTCTTGGATGATTTCCTTAAATGTTCTCCATAGAAAGGATTGTTTGCCACTGTTTGTCACTGGATTTAAAATTTAAGAGCCCTGTACTGAAACAGTAGCATATAAGAGTGGAGGATGGCAAATCTTAAAACAGCTTTTCTTTCTTTCCAAAACACCTTTCTATTTTTTTGTTGCTGCTGCTGTCCCAGAGGTAGCTGAGCCAGGTAATGACAGCAGCTAAGGGAGTCTAGAGAGGGTAAAAGGGGTTACTTCTTAATCTGAGTTCCCAAGTTCCTTCTTTGGTTCCCTGGCCCCTTCCCCCAAAGCCATCCTGGAGCATCAGTTAGCATTAGGAGCATCAGTTTTCCTCTTACTCATCTCTTTTTTCTTGTTTAATAAATCATGAAGGGTATTTGGACATATTCTTCAGTTTCTGCCCTATGAAATAGACAGTATGAGCCATGCTGGCATATCTGAGAACTGTAGTTTTGTTAATTTTACATCAGAGAGGTAATTGTCAAAATTTGGTGAAGCTTTGTGTTTTAATTTACATACCTCAGAAGTAAAACACCACATGTTGTCATGGTGTCTAAGCATTTCGTAACAGCCAAATGGTTTTCATCAGTATCATCACCACTTTGCAGCTGAAAGTGTTACTGTACCCTTGGGCTTTGAGACATCTTCTGCAGAAGCAGCTATCTGTGGTGGAGCCTGAAGGAAAACCCACAGACAAGTGTTATCAGATGTACTTACTGTATTGTCTGTGTTTCAGTTCCATAACAAAACCATCCTCATTGTTAAAATATGGGGATTTTTCTAACTTGAATTCCTACTGACAATCCCAACCAAAAAAGTCTTATGCTGGATTACCCTGAAGACCTGAACTCTTGTGCTCTTGGAGGAGTCACCAGTGGAAGGATCAGCTTCTTTCGTGTGGGACGGTAGAAGGCAGACATGGGCAGCAGCTTCTCTGTTGGGTGATAGGTCTGGCAATTTGGGTAGTTTGTCTTAGTGCAGGAATTAATGGTTAAAAATAGATAACTATTTTACAATAATTTACATGCTTGCTTATCCCTGCTTCAGAGCGCTCTCTCCACAAACTAGCAGAGTACTTCAGAACCATATAAGAAAAGTTTTGAACTCTGAAGAAAAGCCTGTCATGAATAATTGTGGTTACTCTTTTCTAGGTCCTGTGTTTAATGTCTCTGTGCATTCTGACAACCCAACAATTTACCAGGGTGAGCTGGCAGATTTGCTGTGTATCGTCACAATGGAAGGAATGACACTTGAGCCAGGTATTTTGCCAAATTATTTTACTTGTAACTTACCTGCCCTCACCAGGCAGAGTAACACCAGAATTTGCAACCCTGTGTTCTTTGAGTGAGGCTGGGGAATTGAGAACCAGCACTGAAAATCCTGTAGAACTACATGAATACAGGATAGCACATTTGCTTTACACAGCCCAATTTAAAATAAGGGGTTTTACTTCACATTCTGAAGGGAGGGGAAAAAAGTCTTACTGATAAACTCCCCTGTGCTCAGCTGTACCAACTGATCCCACTGCTGTCAATCTCAGCCTGCAACCACTAGGTGGGCCATGAAAGCTGTTCCTGTTCCCTTTAATTGGAAAGGGGGTTCACTGGCAAAACCTTTTAGGCGATAATGGTCATCTCTAAACAAATCATACTTCAGAATGAATTTGAGGCCTAATGTAAATCTAAAAATTACAATAATTGAGCACTGCAGCCTAAATGCAAAAAATGAACCTTTACTGCTGATGCCTTCAAAGGTGTACCTCCTTTTGTGTGGAGGAAGAAACAAACACAGTACCTAATTGCTATGAAAAGGATAGTGGACACTTTAAATGCAAATTTTTATGAAGAGCTGAAAGGTTCAGAGAATTGCTTAAAACCTAGCTGCTTGCCAAGCATTGCTTGAGCTGCTTTTCGTCAAAATACTGTGAAAATAACTGGTTGTTACACCCAAAATTGGGGTTTGGATTGAGTTTAGGGTTTTTTTTTAAAGTCATTCTCTCATATATATATATTAATATAAAAATGTATTTAAAATCTGTAAATATCAATGTGTATACCTAAATAAAAGATGTCATGATTCATGTAAAATTTAAAAGTCTATGCATAAGCCACTACAAAAGAGGTGTTGTGCAGAAAATATTATATAGTAGCTGATGAGATGAAGTACTGAGCTTAGTAAAGACCCATCACTTTGAAATCCCAAAATGTCTGTTCTACATTAAATCTGAGTGTAGTGGAGAAGCAATTTAGTAGATTACAGTTGTGTGCTGCCTGTGAAAAAAAAATTATAGAAGTCTGTAGATTGTATTATTGAAATGCTTGGTAGGGAGGAAAAGCTGAGTAAACTTTATTGCTGTCAAAAAATTCATAGCCTGGGATATTGGACACAATAAGCAGTGATATATGCCTGGACGTATGTCTCGGTTTATCTAGCACTCTCTGCACAGCAAGAAGCCTCTTCTAAGATGAGATGTGCCCAAACTTCTATAGGTGTTGTCGCAAGGCAGTACCCAAAGCATTTGGCTCCCTTTGCAAAGCAGTAATTGCTGTTAGGGAGCAACTGCTGCTTCTGCTGGTGTTTGTCACCTAAGCTTAGGGTTGCCTTGTGAAAGAGGCCTCAGGATTGCTGACTCACTGAAAACCTCAGAGGCCACTTAGTAACAGTGGTGCTCTGCTGAAGTTGTGTTCATTATGTTTTTTTGTGTGTTTCGTACCTTGAGACTGGGAGAAGCACTGACAGGATAAGGATAATTGAAGGAATCAAAGTAAAAAACTGCTCATCAATGAGGTTAAGTTTTAACTGGGCAACTTCTTAAGTTCATGAATGTCTGTTGAATTGATAGATAATGCCTGGAGCTGGAAATAATATTGTTTCCGGTGGTCATGGGCAGCCAGTGCAGAGTTTTAAATGTCAGCACTGTAATCTGTTCCATAGCTGGGTAATGTCATCTTGAACATGGCAGATCTCTGCCTCTGTGGTTTGTTTGGGGTTTTATTTGTTGTGTTCATTCTGAGTTGGGTTTTTTTTTGAGTCGGTTACGGGGCAGATGAGGCACAGGCAACAGATGGGCCAAGAACAGAGTAAGTGTGGCATAATGACAGGTTTTGAGGTGACCTTTTGGTCCATGCCTCCGGTTGCTGAATGAGCCAGACTTGGGGCCTAACCAGCCATGCTGTGTGGAGAAACCCTATTTGGGCCTGAGAAGCTGGCCCCTCTCCAGTCCTTGACATTCCTCTGGATGAGACCAGCAGAAAAGCTGCAGGGAACAGCTGGATTCTATGCAACAGCAGTAGGGTGTGCAGACTTCCACTGTCAGTCTGCCTTCATAGCCTTGAGACATGTAGGGGACTAGAGCTGTGGGATAACGGAGCAGGTTAGTTGATAAGGGCCTTAAGGGCTCATACAATAACAAACAAATGTAGTTCCCCAGTCTACCCTTATTCCCCCATACCCCATCTCTGATTTCTCTCTATGCTAAGTATCACAATTTATTTCACAACTGAAATGGAGAACTTGTTTTTCAAATGAGTGCCAAACATTAGACTGAAAATGATAGGGCTGTCTCATCCCAGGGGGCAAATGAGGCATGTTGTTATAGAAAGCCTGGACCGAGTGATCAGAAACAGAACATGAGTTCCCAGCATCTCCTAGAAAAAAAATGGATGACAGCAGTACAGATATGGTCTTTCCATTGGGAATGTGATGAGAATGGACAGCAGAGCAATTGCATTTGACTCTCTTTTGAGGAACATGATGGCTTTCAAAGGCCATCTACTCTAATGGTGTCAGATCTGCTGCAAGACTGTTTTGGGCCCTCTTCTAAGAAAAGAAGGATCGGGGAATTTCACAGGATATCTTGTTAAATGCACATCCAGAACATATTGAACACACTTGGCATGCCGGCCAGCCCCTTGTACACATGGGCAATCAACTTTGAAAGCATGCACTTGGTTTAGTATGAATGCTTCCTGTAGAAAGTTGAGGTGTCAGGTGCCACCTCTTCTCCCTCTTCATATGCCCAATCAGAAAAATAAAGTACTTCCAAGGAGCTGAGGAAAACTTAAATGACCAATGATCTTTGTCAGTGCCCTTCCTTGTTTCAGTTAGACTGATCCATTTGTTTCTAAAACCATTACTTACGGGTCGCACCCTTCTCTGGTAGAGGCAATTCACAATACTCCGCACGTGTGTTTCTGTGCACACTGTGTGGGAAACTTTCAAGAGTGGAAAAGGTTTTGGCATGACTGCTGCATGGTTTAATTTCCTCTGCTTCTTTGAGACCCTTCTGAAATGGAGCGCGTATTAGTAAGCTCAGTACATGGCAGCAACTGCTCCATCTAAAGAAGTGCTCCTTTGGCTTGGCAGCTGTGATTGGTGTTTTGAATTGACGTGAGGGGAGCATGTATGTGTCGGGGGGAATAGTAGTTCTTCTGTGCCCTGAAGATATAAAAGCTGCTTCTGATATTTGTTGAATACACATTTTCACAAACGATCTCTCTAGACTTCCCAGATCACCCCTTCTTGGACTATGTACTTAGAGATTTAAAAGTATTACTGTGCCTGAAAGGAGATGTGTTTTTATCTGCTTCAGACAGACCCAGTGGGCACTCTAGAGAATTTAACAAAACCAGCTTGTTTACCTTTTGTATAGCTTGAAGTGGTTTGCTCAGCTCTCTAGGAAGCCCTATTCAACCTCATTTAAATGTAGTAAACAAAAAGGGTCTCAAAATTGTGATTCAGCACTATAACAAGATGCTGAGAGTGCTCCATTCTAAGCAGTGGAAGTGTACGGTTCCTAAGAGCTGGTCTAGAAATACGATTCCCTGTTTTTTTGAGGAGTGATTGGCCAGGGAAGCAGCTAAGACCCAGACAGCTTAGTCCTGTGTGTCAAATTGAAATGTGCATAAAGATGTGCTTTACATGTTGATGATCCTCCCTGAGGAGGGGAAGAAGCATGGCATTACTGTTACACTGCTCCCAGAACTCTGAATAGTCCAGCTCCCAGTGCTTTATGTTGCTTTATGAAAGCAGCTGAGTTGCATGACCTGGGAGCCTTGAGGTCCTTCATGGCCTTCTAAGCTTGGTACTGGGATGTTACACTGTCATGTAATGAGGGGCACCTTATCCAGATGTTCCACACTATGTACAGCATTGTGGAGCATGGAAGGAACTGGTAAAAGAAACCTTTGTAGTGTTAAGTCTTGTGGTTGGGTTTTGTTTTTTGTCGGCTGGGAACAAAATTTGTGATAGCGACTTGTCAACATTGATTCAGGGTGTGTGGAATGGCACAGATGCTTTTGGGTAGTCTAGTGTGTGACCTGTTTTATATCAGTAAAACTAAATGTTTGTTAGCACTTGGGAGCTGCCTTTAGTCACTGACCTTTAGATAGCAGCTGATTTATGTCTTGGCTTTGCTAAATTTTCCTGTGTTTTTATTGCATGAAAACCAGAGATCTATAGAAACGAATCAGATGACTTCGCTGTGTTAAGCTATTTCAAGGAGGATAGTGACAAAGAGTACTTAGAGCCAAATCCTCCCTCCGACTGTCTGTAGTGAGTCACTAATTGCACACTGTGTATGCTAACTAATAAAATATGTTGGCATAATACTGTTGTACCATGTTGTAATTACAGAAGATAGATTCAGCTATTTCAAAATGACAGCAAGTGCCTGCACTCGTTGTTGTATGTGGAGGGAGGGGAACCTCAAATTAACTGAGACTGGAAAGAAGGAATTCTTCAAAGGTAGCAAATTGCCAGGGAATCTGAAGGCTGTATATTTATTTTTAAATCTAAATTTATTGCTTAATCCTTTTTTAGCAAGTGCGGTGGTGTGTTCAATGTAGTTGGACTTTAGTCTGGAAGGTGGCCTATGCTTCTACAGTACCTGGAAACACAGGAGCTAATGGCAGTGCTGATCATCTTTGGAAGGAACTGGTTGCTCCCAGTGTGACTGCCTGTGGATCAGTGCTGTTACCGTATTTGGCATAAACAGCCAGCAGAAACAAGGAGTAGTTTATAGAAACATCTCTCTCGAGTAGAGGCTGTGTTTCCCACAGACAGTTGGATGAGTACACGAAGCAGAGGTCAAAGTTTGGTCCCATCAACTGAACATGTGTATATGGTAACTTTTATTAACTTTGCTTTCAAGGGAAGCAGTCTGAGTGCTATGCTAAGTAACTAACAGATTTGTAGTGTGATAGGCAGAGTGATTGTTGTGAGGGCTGCTGGTCCGTCTGACCTGTGCTGATTCCCATGTAGGACTGGGAGACCTGCTCCTGCTGTAGGACTCCAAAACAGACCAGGTGCTCTCTTGAGAATCTGTGCTGTCACTTGGAGCACCTGGCCATGGCAGGCAGGGCAGGAAACTGTCTGGTGTCCCAAAACAGTTTGGTCAGCCGGTGTCTCCAATCATAACATCTGCTTTCTCAATTTTCTTTAGTTTTTGAAGACGTGCGATAAAGCCAGTGCACCTTACAAGTGAGTTAAAACCACATAGTGTTTGGGGTATAGTTTTGTCTGCAGTAAGGAGGAATGTTGTACCTGGCTGGCTAATACTATGTGCTATGATGAAGTAGCATAGCTGAAGATGTCCTTTTACTTCACTTTACCTAAAAACATTATTTTAGGATTCCCTTCCTTCCTGAAGTGTTAGCTTGCCTGATAGAGGCTTAAAAATCATCTTCATTTGTATCTGCAAAGAATTTGCACCCAGTAGCAGGTTTAGGGCTTTAATTTTTCCATTAGCCTAGATGTCAAAGTTTAGAGAAGAGCAAACTCAATTAGATGGAAAATCAATTTTAACTTTCAGGTTGCTAATACTGTGTTTTTCAGAGATCTCAATACTAGCAATGGAGGTTTGATACATTGTCAAAATCACTGGGACTGCCTTAGGTGTGAAGAGGTTAAGCTCTGTGCATACATGACACCAGTACCCAAAACTCAGGACAGAAACAGTAACCTGTTTCCAGAATGGGCCCATCAGTTTGCTGATGTGCCACGAAGGAAGACCTGTTGATGAAACAAGCGAGCGGCTATTCCTGTGTTTGGTCTAGGTCATGCCAGGTTTCAGACTGTGTGACAGATGTTGCTGGGCTCATGTTAGCAAAGAATAGCAGTGAATTTTGAAGTAGATACTCAGCTACATCAGCCTAATGGGGTTAAGACTGAGATCTGCTAATGGGATCCATAGGATCTTGCATGAATGTAGAAAGAGCTAGGTGTGTTGGTGAACACTGACTACCTGTCAGCTATGTTAAATGCAGAAGGTATTGCAAATCTGTTTTATAGACTATTTCCTTGGGGTTTAAAAAGTTGTGCAAGGCATGATGCCTGATTAGGTTACGACAGTAATCTACAACTCTGGGAAAAAAAATACGTGAAAGCATCATGCTCAGGCTTTGCTCCTGAGTGCTGTATGCTTTTGTAGGTGATTTATTGTGCTCTGTGTAGAATTTCCGTGTTCATTTAGGCAGACTAAATGTGAGGAAGAGGCCTTCAGGAAAGAGACTTCTGACTTTGTGATTGTGTAGGCCCTGCATGAAGATAGTGATTGCAAATCACTCTCTGCTAGCAAATGCCTGCTAGTTCCACTCTCTTTTCAACATAGTTACAGAACTTATGACATGAGGCCTGCTTGCTGAAAACTTGAATCACAGACTAAATATAAATTTTAGGATGGCAGGCAGAAAAGTAAGAATTCTCTTTGTTCTCCTTGTAGTAAGTCACCCTTTCTGTGCTGCTACATTCTTCCTGTCAGTGGATTTCATTGCAGTTTATTGCTTGAATCTGCCTGGAAAAGACATGTTCAGGGCACTCTCTTGTTCTTTTTTGCTTCCACTGTCACACCAGTGTTGTCTGTGCTGCTTGCAGTTGAACCTTTCTGCTGAAAACTGGTGCTGTGAATACTTTCCAGAGCTCACCAACATGTGTAAATTACTTGTCCACAAATGCAGATGATATGTCCTTCGATGTCTCCTGGTTTGCTGTGCGCTCCTTTGCGTTGGACAGAGAGCCCATCTTGCTGGCCTCGCTGGACCGGAGAGGGATTGTGATGCAAAGTAGGAGAAACGGGAGCAGCGATCTTAGCCTGGAGAGAATCAGCCCACTGGAATTCCGGCTGCGCGTGCATGGCTGCGAGGACCATGACTTTGGGAACCACTACTGCGTAGTGACCCCGTGGGTGCGATCTGCCACTGGTGTATGGCAGCAGGAACCTGACATCAAAGCCAAACCCATCTTTCTATCTGTGAAAATGGATGGTAGGAGATTGCAATGTGTTATACAATGTATTTATTTTTTTGTGACAATTTATGTCTTTCTGACATAAATATTCCCTATGACTATTTTTAAATGTGTCTGTGATAATGTCATTAGATTGTATTTTTTTTTTTTTTTTACCCCTTTATATTGTTTGCAACTTCTGATTCCGGATTCTGTAGACTAGGTAGATCTGAACAGATCATAGCCATAAGACTGGAGTGTTTTCTTTCCTGACCATCTTCTGGGGGTATAGCTGGCCATCTTTCAAAGAAGGTATGGTATTATCTCCCAAGCGTTAACCCTTCTGCTGCCTGCAGGAGGAAGCCTTGTTTTGCAGATGGGGTGTGCTGAAGTAGAGTTGCACTGTAGTTCATATCAAAATTGGGAACAGAAATTCAGAACTCTGACTCCTTCCTTCCTCTCCTAATCACAAGATGGGCTGTTCCTTGCACTTAATACCTTGTCTACTTTCCAGCCTGTGTTGCAAGTGTTGCTAGACTTCACAAGAAACAAGTTGCACACTGGATGCTGCATTTAGCACATACTTAAGGAGAGAAATTAACGTGGGAGAGGTTTTGAACTAGCTGCTTGCTTCTCAGTTTTTCCAGGAAAGGTCATACTAAGAAGTTCAATAATCTTGAAAGGAATCATAAGTTTGTTATCCCTACTATGCAGACAACTATTTTAACTGTACTTACCAAACCCCTTACAGTTCCTGACCCTGCATTTTAACTGATCAGTAGGTGCTTACAAATCGCATCCCTTGTTTAGGTACCAGCTTCGGAGGTTAATTAGGCAGAGTTGCATAGTGGCAGTGAATATACTGTACAAGTAGTTCTGATCAAGCAACGTGTAAAGGAGTCTATCCCCTGCCATTTGGAAACATTACAAAGAGTGCAGCTACAGTGTGCCTCTGATGGGAAAATTTGGCAAGGTTTTTATTTGGAGGAACAGGTAATGGGATAGCTATTGGAACTAGCTCTATTTTGGTGTCTCACTCCAAGGCTTCTCTGTGCTTCCATCCTCCCTGAGGCTTTGTAACAGTAGAGGAAGAATTAGGGTGAGGAGGTAGGGGAGTCCTGTAAGAGACCAGCTTTCCAAACCTTGAAAGACAGAAATCAAGAAGGGAAAATAGTGTAATTTCCTTATGAAATAATTCATCTTCCCATGACGGAATAATGTGGAATTTTCTTGGTTTTTAGGCAAGAATTTCTCAGTGATCTCTAATGACTTTGTCTTTCTCTTGCAGTTCTGAATGCTTTCAAGTATCCTCTGTTGATTGGCATCAGTCTGGCCACTGTCATTGGACTCTTATCCTGCCTCATTGGCTACTGCAGCTCCCGTTGGTGCTGTAAGAAGGAAGTGCAGGAAACAAGACGAGAGCGTCGCCGGCTAATGTCAATGGAGATGGACTGAGCGTGGAAGCCAGACACACTTGCATTTTGGGAGAGACTCACAGGGCTCTTGGACTGTGCTGAGACACTCACAGGCCCAGACAACACAGCGTGTTTCCTCTCTGATTTTAGCTTGGACCTCAAGCTCCTCCTTGTTACATCTCATGTCCTGAGAGCATTCAGGCCATGTTTAGTGACTTGGAGTTCTCCTTTTCCAGCAGCACTTTCTGTGTAGGAATCATGTCTTTCTAATGTACAAACTGTTGAGTCATCTTTCAGCAGGGCCCTATGACAAAATTCACTAAGGATTTGTTTTGTTTGTTTGTTTTGTGGTGTTTCCAACCGCCACCACCCACCCCCGCCCCCTTGGTTTTGCAAAGGTGTCCCTGTATGAGGGCATGATGGGCAGGGTGCTGGGTGGAAAGGGGCTGGTAGAAGTGTTAGACTTTCATTGTAATAATCAATCTACTTTTCCCTTCTACCCCCATCACACCATCTGGTTCCCTTTCTCTGTTCACCTTGGCATCTCACAGATTTCTCTGTGTTGGGTTGAAGGCTGGAGAGGGTTTCTCTGCTGGTGCCTCATGAGGCTGTTACAGCAAAGGATTGGTTTATGGTTGTCAACATGCCATCTCTTCCCTGGCTTTCAAAGGGTTTGCAGTTAACTCCGAAACATAACTTGCTTGGAGATCTTTGAGACGCTTTTTTTAAACTTTGTTTTTATTTTATTTTCAGTGCTCAGAGCTCTTAGCTGTGGTGAATAGAGGCTAACTTGTCAACCCTGAACAGTCCATTCTCAGAAAAGCATTTGTTGGATGTCTGCTTATGGCCATCTTTTCCCCCTACCCTTCCACCTTCTTTTCTCCCTACTACAGCTGCTCACTTGTGCCTGCGACCCTGTCTGCTTGTGATAGGGGGGCACGTGTTGTCCAGGGACAAGGCCCAGCCTCATCAGAGAGAGGTAGGAGACCTTGCCTCACAGGTATGACTTACGAAAAAAATAAAAATGAGCCTGATCTCTGTCTGCATTTGGCCAACTGATCAAGTTTAGAGAAGGCGAGTAAACTATGTATTACTAGATGTACAGACCAGGTTCCAGTGCTGCTTCTGCCTGTCAGTGGTAACCTTCAAATCTGTGAGCAGAACCTGAGATCTACAGTAGCTGGAGTGCAGCTCAGGGTAGGAGTAGGATCAAGTCCAAGAGAGCAACAAGAATCCTTCATGTTCCGGTGGTCCTGGTCTTGTGCATGGGCCTGCAGCAGGGCTTTCCCCATGGGTTTCAGGCTTATTCCTAGGTGCTATGGTATACAAGTCCTGCTTTGGTCTTCCCCATACACTGACCTGGCTTCTGAGTGGGAGCAGCTCCTGTTCCAGGCAGTTCTGTCTTCCCAACATAGCTGGTATTTTAAGCAATAAAAGTCAGAATGAAGATACTGTATATAACTAAGGAAGTAGGACTGTACCGCAATCTTACATCACAGCCAGGGTTTGACTTGCATCAAGAAGGATGAGAAATGTGGAGTTGAGGACAGTGCTCAATCCTTTACAGATTTTTTTGTTTCTTTGTTAGGATAAAAAATGCTTCAGGAGTGCATCGATGGAAGGTGATAGCAGTGGTGTGCTGTTGCCACTCTAGACATTATTACATACTAGATGACCTGCTTCGCTAATAGCTCATCCCGGTGCACATTCCAGGGGAGCTGCAGGTCTAGTATCTGTGCTATGAAGGCTTCAGTTCACACCAGTGTTTGTACAGTCTTGCACTCAACACTAGCTATTTTAAAATCGAGGGGGTTTGAAGTACTTTTTCTTTGTCTGTGTTTGTTGTTTTGTTTTCTTTTTTCCCCTTTCTTGTATTGTGACCTTTGTTCTGAGGCTGACATGAGGTGGTTTCTAGAAGGCTGTTCTGCTTCACACATGCAGTCACATGTCTGTATATATGTATGCATAGAGGTGTCCAGTGATTTTTGGAAGCGGAATGTGAGACATCTTCAAAATGGGCTTGATTTGCAGAGTTGGGTCTTGCAACTTGTTATTTGTTGTTTTTAAGACCTTTCATGTAGTATTCCAGAACTGGGACACCCTAAGCCTATAAACCTCTGGAAGACTTTGGCCTGAATGTTCATAGCAACTTGTCTTTCTGGCCTGATATTTTCTTTTCTGGAGGAGCTCTGAAAAGGCCTATGTTGCAGGCAGATGTAACTGCCTCTTCTGAGGAACAGAGTAGAAGTGGTTTCTAGCTTCTGCTGTGAAAGCCCAGAAATCTGTAGTGATGCTTTCCAAAGGAAGGGAGTTGAAGAAAGGATTCACTCAAATCTTACTTTGACAGCAAGAATTTTTTTCCTTTCCTGTTTGCTGTAGTGAAATCTTGCTTTTTCCTTGGATGTTAGGAAACACCCTTCTGATGTTCGGGATACTGTTTGTACTTTCCACACTGTTTGAGCAACTGCTTTCCCATATTAACATCCACTTTCTTCACAGAAGGCCTGTGGCATTGGGGCATCTTAGGAGGGGTGGTGCTGGTGGTGAAGTTCCAAGCACAGCATCAGTCACTTTCTGTCCTTGCAGACTGACTCCTTGTTTATGTGCCCTTGGTAAAGTTTTAGGGAGAGAAGGTCATGACCGTAATGCAATAATTAGGGAATCAATGAGCAGGGAACTGCCAGATCTTCCCAAGCACACAACAATAGCACATTTTCTCCCTGCTGGAAAAAAACTCAGGGTTATTTTGATCAGGGCTCCCTGCTCTCCTCATGAAAGGTCCCAATGTCCTTAGCTAAGGCTGACCTTCCTTCACGGCCCATAACAAACCATCGTTGTCACTCTTAAGTTTGCCACTAGCTTGTACTGTTGCCAGTCCCTTGGAAGGCAATGCTGCATCCCCTTCCACCCTGTATTTGCTGTAGTTGGAAGGCTAGAAGCTGAGGGGGGTAGACTTACCCCCCAGGATTCCTTCTACTCGTGCCAATTTTGTATTATCCCCTTTTTTTAAAAATAGAGTGGGAATCCTATCTCTAATGAACAAAAATTGATGTCACTTTTCATGGGTTTTATTATTTCCTGTGTGACCGGGGTTTGTGTGAGTGGAGGTGTGTGTGCATCCGGTTGTGTATTAAACCTGCAGAGTGTCAGAAGAGTAAGCTGCCTGAGATGCAGTGCAAGCATCCATATCATCCCTGCTGCAACCTGTGGTATTGTCAAAGTATCCTAAGGGCTCATGTTGATCTTTCTCTGTTCCCATTGCCACGTCTCTTGGTTAAGCTGGTAAATTCTTACAGGTACTTGGAATTTCATTCCAGGACAAGCTTTGAACATCATATAGCAGAAGGTCAAGATTTTAATTTTTTTTTTCTTTTACCTTAATTCCAAAGTTATAAAATAAAGTGTCTGGCACAATTCTGGAATGCAGGTACCAAATAGATCTAACAGTACTGTGTTAAATGTTTCTTTTTATGTTTAAAATAAAGAGCGAGCCTTTTTGATTATGTCTGTGCTGTGGGTCTGGATGTTTGAGCGATGGGCTGTTCTTTCCTGGTACCTTGCATGTATGCAAACACTACTGTTAAGGCAAAGGTATCAAATGTAAACCTTATGGGCCTGTTTCCAGCACTGTTTACCCTGTAAAATAAGCATGAGCTCTGTTTTACCATAGGTTTTGTTTGCCTACATTTGTGTGATGGATTGTGGGACATAATTGTTTTCTGAGTCTGTCCTGTTTCTACCCCACTGTAAATGAGCCTTTCTGTTGGGGGAGTTCTTTCTGATTATCGAAGGCCAGGGGTCACAGTTAGGAGTGTGTGTTTAATATCTGCCGTAAAACCTGGGCGTTAGATGTTTAACCCTTCCTGAAGGTTCTAATTTCCAAGGTACCAGGAGGAAAATCAGTAATGTTGGAAGTAAACTTCCTGCTTACCTTGCCAATGGGTGAAATTAGGAATTTTTTTTTTTCCCCCCTTTGGAAACCATATAAGTACACCATGACAGTATAGCAAGGAGGTTGCTTGATTTCCAACAGGAAGGTGCCAGAGACAGAAGTGGTTTTGGGAAGCCAAGACGGGCTTTGGCAAGGTGGGTTTGTGTTCAAGCTGGCGCATGCATTCAAACTGTCTGAGATGGCTGCAGTGCAGGCCAGTTGACAGCAAAGTGCGTACCTTTTGGCTTCTTTCCAGTTGGTGATGTAGCAGCTGGCATGGAAATATGTCCTCTGTAGAATGTACTTACAGGAAGCTAAGGGGTGGCACCAAGCTGTAAGCTCTTAAGGGGTGACAGGGGCCATCAGCTGATAGAAAAAAAATGTCATAAATGGTCTCTGATCCCTTAACAAAGCCTTTGGCAGCTGTAAGTATTTAACACATACACATGTCCACAAATGATGAGTGGCATGCTTGTGGGACAGCAGTCATTGGCCTCTAGTTGTGTAGGTTACAGCTTACTGTTAAGTCTGGATTAGCTTTATGAAATCCTCCTGTCTCCCCTACCCCCTGGCATTATCTGGATCTTAATACTGTTCTTATAAGCATGCTAAGATTTTATCATAGAAAAAGAAAACCAGGACTTGAAGCCTGAGGGTGATAATCACAAGTAACAGCCTGAGTGTTGAAGTGAATGATGGGAGTTAAAAAGTCTCCAGCATCCCCTTGTATCTGCCATAGGTTCAGCTCAGCTATCTTCATAGAGGTATCTATCTGCCTACTGTCATATAGGCTGTCTAAAAACAGCTATGCTTGCAGGGGGCTGGGGTCTGCGCAGCAGGTATCAGGAAAAGATGGTGTTTCAAGAAAGAGCCTTTAGCAACTGATCAAAGCTGTGGGACATGCTAACTGAAGAAAAAGCCACTGCTCATTCTTGTGTAAGGTAAATACAACTTAAATACAGCATGTAGCCTTCTATCTGACAGCCCTTTGCCAAGGATCTCCTCTGTTACTGAGGAAAACAGCATTAGAGTGTAGCCAGCAAATTGATATTGAGAGCTCCAGGGGAATACGTGGGTTATTGAGGAAGTCAGGTTCTGCGGATTTCCAGGACCCTTAGAAGAGCTGCCACAAAGACAAGCTGTTCTCCTCTCCCTGGCAGCAGAGTTGCATTCCACAAAGTGCATGAAGTGTAAGCGCACATCTGCTTCCACCTCTGCCAAGGGGGTAGAAAGGCAGGACTTTCCAAAGCAGCCTTTATGAAAGCAAGCTAGTATTATATAACACTTCTGTTCATGTGGGATTTTGCAAACTCCATCATGTACTGGACCTTAGACTAGGCCATAGACTTTGTGTGAATACACCTCTGCTGGCTTCAGAAGAGAATAATGAAGCTGCAAATAGATGGACATGAAGTTCTGTTTTTCATTGGCATTTTAAACTGGCTCATGGCCTCTGGTTCTGTGTCTGAATGATCCTACCAGTGATTTGGCACATTTGACAGACAGCAAGGAGTCTCAACGATACTAAGTTCCCAAAACTCTCTTAAAAGGGTTGGGCTAGAGAGAAGGGAGGGTGCTTCCAGAGCTCCTCCAGCAGAGCTAGCAATATTGAATGTACCAGTTACTGGGCATGTGAGAACTCACGGAGATGTCTGAAAGGACAGGACCAGTGTTGCCTCTGTTGGCTCTTGTTGCCTCTGTGCTGACTTCAGCTCTGCAAGGACCCTAGGCATGGTGTGCAGTGCCTGGGATGCCACGGCTGTGGTAAAGGGCTTAGCATCTGCCTGGATATATGAAAGCTGTAGGTGCTTACAGCCAAATGCAGGTTCTGAATGCAAGTACAGTAGTACTAACCTCCCTTTTGGTGTTCAGGTACATCCTCTTTCTTTCTGTCCCCAACCTTCTTTGCTCATTCCCTCCATGTTTTGTTCGCTTTCTTTCTTTCATTTCCTGTTCTTGTCTTCAGGATCTCTCTGGATCACTAAATGACCAGGCTCTTTCGTGCTCATCTCTTGAGGGAGAGCCTCCATACACTGTTGTGGTGTATCTTCGAATCATCTGCTGAGAGTTCAGGCTGCAGAACTGCAGCCCAGTGCCCACTGCAGATCGTCTGCAAGGCTGGTACCACACGCGCATGCACTCAAACATCTTGTAGTCTCTTTTTTTTTCTGATGGAGAAATGATTCCGAAGAGACATTTGGATTTCCTCTGCCAAAGCAGAAAGGATGGATTTTCTTTCTAAATAAGATGGTTTTGGCCTTCTTCCTCCCAAGTGACTGCTTGCTGTTGTAACACAAATGCTGTTCACTGTCTGAGTTCCAGACAGGCAACCACTGTGCTGAACATCGTACCTAGTATGAAGTAAAATCATTTCTAAGGGTAACAGTGATGGGATTCTTCTGTAACACCTAGACTAGCCACCCTGGACTTGAGAAACAGATGCCTAAAGAATGCAGTTTATCAGACCTATTTGAAACGTGCATTTTAGAATAAGAACCTGAAGGTGCCTATTTCTCACCATTGGCTGTAAAGGAAAGTGCAACTCGCCTAAGACATGAGAATTAGATAAATTTATAAAAGTATTGGCTGGGCAGGCAGAGCCTGAGAGAAATGAGGTAATGGCAGCTCCCTCTAGTGATGGGCTAGGGAAGGCGGGAGGAAGCCACAGCAGATAACTGTAGTCATTATTCAGCCAAGAGACAGAAAATGCGTCCTCAAGACCTCTAGCAACCATTTTTGCATAGTTTTCCTTTTTGTGAAAAAAGTTCCAGGATGGATTTTAATGTTTATTATTATTACATTTGTGTACCTTCTCTCCTTAAGAATAGTTCTTGGATGACAGTTATCAGGATGGATCCAGTCCCTCCTAACTGTAGTTTTTATCCTTGTGCAGGCTCCTAGTCTTCAGCTGTGCAGTTTTTGTGCCATGGGATTACCGGCATCAACCAAGTTTCATACTGAGGTCCCTGTGTGTTATTCACAGTGTCCAGTACCCTTGAAGCTGTCTCTATTAGAGGCTGTACTAATAGTGAGAAACCAGGCTTCCTGAAGTATTTAGAGCAAAATCATTGCCATAAGGTGAGTCTTCCAGCAATTAAAACAATAATATGTCGTTCTGCTTTGTTGGGTGTTTGGCCTTCTTCAGCAGGGACAGACCTAAACAGCTGGTTTATGTCACTGCCCACTCTCTTCCCCCAGCACCCCATCACTGTGGGCCAACAAGCATAGCCTCTTCCTCTAGCTCAAAAACATCTGGCTGTGATGTTTCTGGGAGAGCCCCTCCAGCTCTGAATGCCCAGCCTGGCAGAAGTATATATTTTCTTTAGAAATAAGATGTTAAGGTCCTTTTGAAGCTGATGGCTTTTCCTGTAGCCTTTCAGATTCATGCTAAGATGTCCTTGCCTTTTCTTTCTCTTTTCCTTCTGTCTTCTACAGTCCTCTGCATTTGTCCAGAAAGGTCTTTTGTAAGTTGCTATTCATTAAATTCCCCTTCCTCAACCCGATTATATACAGTGTTACCAAGATGGCTCTTGGGATCCTTGGGCATGGCATTGCTTTGTTTAATTCCTCCCTTACCTTGTACCAGTGGTGGCAGCAGCATGTCATCTGAGTGTTACCTCTTCTCAGATTGACTGAGACCCACATTTCAGTGGTGGGAAATGTTCCTGAAGTCTTTGGGAGTAGCAGAGGAGGTGCTGCAGGCTCCCTTAGGTGAAAGGTGTCATGCAAAAGTAAGGTAACTGCTGCTGTGTTGCAGTACTAGGTGCATACTTTATCAAGCCCTTCAGCGGTAACACCAAAGGAGGAGTTGCTTTCACACTAAGACTGACAATCCAAGCACAAAGAAGTGAGATCTAGTGTGTACATTTGCAACTCTTTCTGACATGTCTGTTTAATCAAAGCTGTGTACCCCACAGGCTTTCCCTGGAGTTCACTGCAGCTCCTGCCTTTTGTTTAAAGGAAATTTGGCTTAGTGTAAATAAAACTTAGCCTTTCTGTGACTATTGCTAAGACATCCTCCTTCAGAGCAAATGGAGGATACCAGCAGCAACAGCATCAGTATTGTCTGCACTGTGTTCTGCTGTTCTGCTTTTGGGGTGCTTGGGAGGCAATGAGAGCAACACGGGGTGGTGTTGTCCAGAGTGGTTTACCCAAACCCAAGGAGGGTGCAAAGGTGGCATATAGGAACAGAGCATCTGCTGCATGGCCAAGTGTCACGGTTTAGGGTCAGGGCAGCCCCTTAGACCTACAACAGACGTTCTCTGTTAACCCCCCTCCCTCCCCAAAGGGGAAGAGAAAGGGAGTAAAGAAGAGAGACTTAGCCAAGAACAGCCTTAATGAAAATAATAATAATGGAATATGTACAAACCCAGTATCAAACACAACCCCCTGATGGTATTTACATCACTGTCACCACGGATACTGTGGAGCAGGCACCAGGAGAGTCCCAGCCTGGGCCCCGCAGCAGACGGGAGCTGTGCTCAGGAGCTGGATTCTGGTACTGGATTCAGGAACACACAGATTGGGATCGAAGGCAGAACAGAATCCTCCGGGCATGTTCCAAGGAAGAAACTGGAAGAGGACCTGAGCAAAGCTGGCAAAGTGGGTCAAGAGAGCCAAGAGAGGGGCAAGACCCTCCTGATCCCTCAGGTTTATACTGAATAGGACATATATGGGCTGGAATACCTTGTTGGTCAGTTTGGGGGGTCACCTGTCCTGTCCATTCCTCCCTGCACATGCAGCCTTTCATTTTCCTGCACCCCCCAATGTGGTATAAGATCCAGCAGTGGCCTTGGTCGGCACACCAATCCTTGGTAGTAACTCTAACCGTGGGGTGTTCTCACAGCCAGCAGCAGACACTGCCTGCGAGAACAGGCTGCTAACTTTAGACAGTGCAGTTGGTTAGAACTGAGCTGAAAAGCAAAATCACTGAACAGAATTAGTTCTGTTCTCACTCAAACCAGGACACCAGGTACAGCTGCCTGGTAGCTAAACACATCCAGAGCACTAAAAAGCATGTGAATACTACATTTTGAGTCAAGGTTCTCCTGGCAACTCCTTAGGCCCCAGGCTGAGTTTCTCTGGGCACCTGTGTGTATGTACTTGGAGAGAAGATTCATATTCACATATGAAGGATGCTATAGGAGCTTCAAGAGGAACTAAAGCTGGCAGTTTGGGGATTTTTAAAAGGAACACTTTAGCTCTGGGAAAAGGGGTGAAAAAGGGCCACTCTGGACCTTGCTAAATTAACTGCTTTTCCTATGATCTCAGAGCTGTGGGAAAGAGGGTGTTCTTTCAGGTGAGTGAAAGCTTTGGTGGTAGGTGAGCTGTAAGTGTAGTTCTGCCGTTGCTACCTTGCTTTACCTCTACGGGAGCTGTGTATCACATTGTTTGTAGTGCTGGGTTGACCGTGCTTCTCTGATGCAGACATCTCTTCAGTATCCTTGCTGGTAAGAATTGGAGTTTGTCTGCATAGCTGGCAGAGTTTCCCCAAGCAGCTCTTGTGCTGCTCTATGGAAGCTGCAGCTTCTCCCCCTTTAGCCGCACAGTTGCTCGGCTACAGCTCCTGGATGCTCTGCTCACTGCTGTAGCTTCAGGGTGGGGAAAATCCACACCCTTTCAGATGCACCCACTGCCATCGGAGGGAGGCACGTGCTTCCTGAAGGGCCTTTCAGACCCTCTGCCTACTTCTAGGACTGGGAAACACACGTTTTGTGCATCTTTTGCTCAGGCCTGTTAGGAGAGTATTTCCCTACTGCATCCACTAGTGCAGTTGGTTTTGGCAGCTGGAGTTGTCACTTTTTCCAGCTTAGGTGTATTTAACAATTGGCTGCAGCAATAGCCGTTTAATTCCCTTGCTAACATTTCCAGGGCAGCTATTTAATTTATTTATTTTTTTTAAACCCTCATGCTTCTGGAAATCCTGTAATCAAATCCAAGCACTGTCAATCTAATTAGTTTTGAACTGCAGCATCTCCATACCTAGAGACCTAAATAAGCAGCTTAATATTAAAACCTAGCTTCTCTCCTAACATGTAATACTGTTCTGTATTCCTCCACAGAAGTTCCTACTGAACAACAGCCCACTGTGAATGCTGTCCCTCTTTCCCTTTCTTAACCTCCCTCTGTTCTTCCTTGGCCTCTGCCCCCATTAGTAACTGACCATTAGAAACTGAAATGACCAGGTGCAACCTTCTGCTCTGCTTTAAACAGTCTTTCATGATGCTGCTTTCTTAAAAGATGCTGATGCCCCTGCACACACCAATGCAGGGAGGTCTGAGGGTGGCATGTAGCAGCTCCTGGTGTGGCACAGGAGCCGAGCCAGACAGGGGGCTGCACGTGCAGACTGCATGGTGACATAATCGAGCCTCATATGTGCTGTGGTGAGGCATCGCTGGGATATACAGAGGGCAGGCTGCACCACCTTGGAGCTAAACTGCATCCACAGGAGCCTGGCCTGATGTGTTGGAATATGAGCCAGCAGTGTGCCCAGGTGGCAGAGAAGGCCAGTGGCATCCTGGCTTTTATTAGAAATGGTGTGACCAGCAGAAGTAGGGAGGTGATTGTCCCCCTGTACTCAGCACTGGTGAGGCCTCACCTTGAGCACTGTGTCCAGTTCTGGGCACCTCAGTACAAGAAGGATATCAAGGTGCTAGAGTGGGTGCAGAGGAGGCAATAAAGCTGGTCAAGGGACTGGAGAATAGATCATATGAGGACCGTCTGAAGGAGCTGGGTCTGTTTAGTTTGAGGAAGAGGAGGCTGAAAGGACATTATAGAGAAAGGACATTATAGAGAGGTTGGTGCTGGTCTCTTCTCTCAGATAATTAGTGATAGAACCAGAGGGAATAGCTTCAAGATGAAACAAGGTAGGTTTAGACTAAACACTAGTAAAAAATTCTTTATGGAAAGAGTGGTGGGATAGTGGAATAGGCTGCCCAGGGAGGGGGTTGAGTTGCCATCCTTGGATGTGTTTAAGAATCACTTGGATGTAGTGTTGGGGGATATGGTCTAGGGGTAAACTCGTAGAGTAGGGTGAAAGGTTGGACACGATGATCCCATGGGTCTTTTCCAACCTAGGTAATTCTATGAGGAGAGGGCAGCTGCTCAACAATGCCTCTTTGCCAAGGTGCCACACTACTGTCTCCTTCCTGAGGTGCTGTGAGGAGCTTGCAGAGAGGAGGTGAATTAGCTCTCCTGGTCACCAGCAGCATGTTGTTCCCCTGAGCTTTTTGCTGCTTGCAACGAAGGTGAAATGTCCAGTAGATTTATGTTAGAAATACACTGTTGGCCCAAACTACAAAGAGTGGTGGAGTTACAGCTATAGAGGAGAGTAGAAGTAGAAGATTTAAAAAAAAATTAAATAAAAGGGCATGGAGACTAAAGAGCACTTTTTATTAGGATAAGATATGAGGCATGTGTTTGAAGCTCTACTTATGACCTGCTGTCAGACCAGATTCAGAACAAGTGTTTGCCTTCTTGCTGTGGTAGTGAAACAGGAATAACCTATGCCACTTTCCTTAGACTTTGGTGTTTCTGAAGTGCCCTGGCCAATTTTGTTCTTATTTGACTTTTTGCAGTAGAAATGATGGTGCAAATGCATCATCCTTCCTGTGCAAAGAGAGATTTGCCTAACACATGGTGTGAGGTCTAATTTCCTTTGGAAGGTGGGGTTTCTTGCTCTTTTTCAGAAGGTGGAGTAGGCTGTGCCTTCTGCTGTGATGAGTGGAAACCAGCAATGAACGTGGTGGTGCGAATGCAAGCAAACACCCGTTCAGCAAAAAAGAGCTGTGAGCTTTCTCCTCCTAGGCCAGGCCTGGCTGCTCCCTACTGAGAGCAGCCAGAGTTCTAGAAAGCTGCAGTTACACAGGATGAGTGTTTCTCTGCTTCCTGGCCCATCCTGCTCTTAGATTTCAATTACCTTTTATTTAATTTGTTTTTATTTGTTTCAGTTGCTGTGCCAATGATGCTGTGGGTTTTGGTGCAAAACAATCACAAGAGTCTTTCTGTGCTGCTGTGGTGTTTTGCTCATGATGACCCTGTCTTTGCTGTGTGTTACATGTCCCAGGAGGGCACAGGACATGAAGGATGCAAGTAACAGAAGCAATCCGTCGCACCATTATGAGAAAAGGTTGCTATTTTCTTCACCTTTGCTGGGCTTCCCCCTGTTTTTGTTGCTGTCTGGTTTCCCTAGGACTGGTGGCAGCATGTCAGTGGGGAGCTCTTTAGCCACTGAGATCTTGCTCAGCTCCAACAGTTCAAGGTGAAAGCCTGTGTAGCTTTGAAGAGACCTCCCAGCAAAGCCAGCCTGGCTCTGGCAGGCACTGGAGGATTTGGGCATTTGTGCTCTGTCAGGAGGTTTCTGCCCACGAGAGCGTGCCTGGGGGATCGCAGCTGAGCCGGGTGGCCTTGGGGAAGGCAGGCAACCCGCTGGCTCCGGCTCTGTAATTGGGGTAAGTAACCAGCTGCCTTTGATGTCTGAGCTGGACTGAGAAAACCTGACAGCAGACTTCAAAGTCTGTTGTGCCAGCTCCCATGATTATCTGTAGGCTTCTGGTGCATCCCCCAAGACTGCCAGATTATCCCAGCTAATTCTGTGCTGTTCCATGCATCCCCTGCTTGGTGCCAGCCCCTCGCTTTTGAAGCTGTAACCTCCATCCCACCCTGTCCTTCTACCTCACTGTCATCACTGTGGGTATGTGGCAGTGATATTTCTGTGTTGGGGACATGCCTTCTGAGATTTGTGAAGAAAAGGCAGAGGACGCATTTTCAGAGAGCTTGCCTATAGCCTGCACCCTTAGGCTATGTTCCTCCTTCCAGTTCAGTTGCAAGAGCAGCCTGAAATGCAGGGACCTCTCTGTGGTTGCCCCTTGTAAGGCACTGAGGTGTTTACAGCTAAGCAGGCACTACATGTCTTTCCTGTCCAAAAAGCCTTGGGGAGCAGTGCTCCCACCCATATTGCTTTAGGGCAGGTCGTTTGATGAGGGGCTAGGGAAAGAGTTCTTTGTTATCTTTGCCACTTTCAGCCTCTCTGCTGAGACCTTGATGCCTCAAATTAGTCTCTGTCTCCTTTGCCACCTGCATTTCAGTGCTCGGGGAGTCCCAGAGTGCTTGCCGCTGTGAGTAGAGGTTTGGAGGGCAGGTCATTGCTGAAGGCTGGCTTGGGTGGAGGTGAGATGGTAGAGCCATGGAGCCAAGCAGAGGCTCCAGAGCTCGTGCTCCTTCCAGAGCAGTTTACTTTCAGCTGGGATGTCGCATATCAATGCCAAAACCTCATGGGGAAAATCTCCCTTTTAAAAGCTGGTTGTGGTAGTTGGTTTTTTGGGTTTTGTTGTTTGTTTTATTTATTTGTTTGTTTTGTTTTGTTTGTGGTTTTGTGTTTGTTTTTTTCTTGTTTTGTTTTGTTTTGGTTGGTTTGTTTGTTTTTCCTCCCTAAACAAGCAACCTTGGCAGTGGATGAAACCCCTTCCCGTGCAAAGCTGGATTTTCCCAAGATGTGGTTTGGAGTTTGGTTTTCTTTGGAAGGTGGGGTTGCTGCTTTTTAGAAGGTGGGATAGGCTATGCCCTCTGCTGTGATGAGTGTGATCCAGCAACAAATACAATGGCTGCAGGCAGAGGAATCAACAGCTGCCCTAATGCCAGGCACCCAAATGGGGTGAGGGAAATCATGGGGACCGTATAGCCAGA
The DNA here is from genome assembly GCA_027560015.1 of Chloroceryle amazona. Classification (NCBI taxonomy): domain Eukaryota; kingdom Metazoa; phylum Chordata; class Aves; order Coraciiformes; family Cerylidae; genus Chloroceryle; species Chloroceryle amazona. The sequence continues at coordinate 80,078 of JANHFX010004160.1, forward strand.
CAGGGGATCCAATTCTCCCTAAAATACAACACTGACCGCAGTTTCACCTCCATTATCCTCAACAGCTTCCTCTGTAGCATTTCTACCCTGCTGTGGGGGTGATCCTGACTTATCCCCATCCCTCCCCAGGCTCCTTGCAGTGTGCACGGGGAGTATCTGGTCAGTACTTGTCTGTCTAGGAGGTTTTCAAGTCACTGTGGATATTGCCAATTGCTGCTGTGCCATTTTAGGTAGAGTCTAACTTCACCATGGCTACACTGGTTTTGGCAAGAATTTCTATGCTGCATTTTCAGTGGTGTTTTTCTGGAAAGTTTTGGCCCAGAGTGGCTGAGCAGCATCCCAAAAGGGTGCCTGCAAAGGTATCCAGGCAGTCATGAAGAAGGAGAATGGATATGAAGGGATGCAAATAAAGATGGTTGTCACCTCTGTGAAAGCCAAAGCCATTACTGTGGGTGACCTGACCTCCAGCCTTGTTCTCTGAAGTGGGAAATTATGGCACCTTTCTGGGGTTTGCTGAGAGGTGGCCCTGCTGCTCAGGTGATGGTGGTAGCCAGGCTGTGCCAAGGGCTAGAGGTCAGTAGCATTTAATACCCATGGCTCTGGTGCAGCACCAGCTCACCAAGTGTGGTGCGTGGGCTCATGCACCACCTGGCTCAGAGGAGGTATTTCCTCTGCTCCTTATAGGTACGGGACCCCCTGTACTAGTCAAGAAGCATATTTTCCCTTCACTTTCATCTGGTGTAATCCCCAGCAAAATAGGTAACAGGATCTTTCTCCCTGTGGATTTGTGTTCCCTGATGTGGTTTCTAATGACTGCTGTTGTTATAAAGGTTTCTCCGATCCTTTTCCTTTAGCCTACCTTGCTGTTGTTGGTAGCTCTACCGTATGTCTGCTTGCACTGATTTTTTCCGGTGAGGAAGAGAGTAAGTTTTAAAGTGTGCAGCCCTAGGAAGAGGGAGCTGTTGGGTTTGCCCACAGAGCATCATCATTGCCAGTGATGGGGCTGGGCCAGGCAATCTTATTCTCCCTGGTTTTCTCTATTGCAGATGTAAATGGCGACTTATGCGTCATTAGAGTTGCACACTTGGAGTTAAACTGTTCCCGTGTGTGTGTTTATCTGCACACTGACTGTTGGAAACTCACTGAGGTTGAACTCCAAATTTTGTTTCCATTTACTTTGTCACTGCTTTTGCCTCCTCCATAGTGGTAAGTGGGTTAGCTTACTGTCAGCTGGATCATCCCTGGGGTGCTGCTGGCAGCTGGTTGCTCTTGGAAAGCAAACCTCTTCATCCTTTTCCTTCTGAGATGGGACAGTTTCATCCTGCAGCAGGGAATGGAAGCCTACCACACAGTTATGACTCTGTGCATGGCTGCATCCCACTGCCATAGGATGCTGTCCCTCCTCACCAAGCAGACGTGCTGGGTCACTCCACTTCTTTCCAGCCTCTGCTATATCTGCTCACCTCCCCTGAGGAGCCAGCGCATGGGTTTCAGTCTTGCATTGCACCCACTTAGCCCAAAACAGGTGCTTCTCCTCTGCTCCATTTCATTGCAACGAGGGAACGTGGCAGGGGACAGATGTCATCCTGCAGGGACCCATCTGCCAGCAACAACAGCTCATCCCCCTGGACTGGATTTGGCTTTCTGGAGAGCTGTGTGGTGCTATGGGAGCTGTGCACACAGGCTGATGAAGACCTGGTTAATGGCGGTGCAAGCCTTGCAGTGAGGAGCCTCTCCCACTATCTCCTGGCCCCTCAGGCTGTCATACAAATCAGTTTATTAAATAGGGAAAGGAGGGACCTCGTGTTTGTTTTGGTTCATTACATGAATCTCATTCCCTCTAGGAGTCTCATGGGATCAAGCAAAAGAACTTGTTTTATGGTTGGTTTTTGCTTGTGATCCCTGAGCTAATTTAATAATTCAGTCAATGCTCTGGCAGCAGGGTAGGAACAGCGTGGCTCAGGGGTGTTTTGTGCCGCCACCCTTGCTGGGGGGGGAAAGCACAAACCAAAACCAAAACCCAAAACAAAAAAACCACCACAACAACATCAAAAAGCCCAAAAGAAATCCCCAAACCAAACCAAAACAAAAACCAACCAAAACACACCCCACTTCCAAAATCCAAACAAATAATTTCAGAGACTGTTTGGATACATGCACAAGAGACTGGGCTTCTCCCAGCCCAGGATGCGTGTCGTGGTTTAGGGTCAGGGAAGCCCCTAAGACCCAACAGACGCTCTCTATTAACCCCCCTCCCTCCCCAAAGGGGAAGAGAAAAGGAATAAAGGAGAGAGACTTAGTGATTAGAAAAGGAAACTAG
>JANHFX010004160.1:82497-127317 GCA_027560015.1 Chloroceryle amazona
ATACCAACTCTTGGTAGTAACTCTAAACATGGGCTGTTATCACTGCTGGCAGCAGACACTGCAAAAACATGCTTCTAGCTTCAGAGAGTGCTGTTAGTTAGAAGTACTGAACTGAAAAGTAAAACCACTGAACAGAATTAGTCCTGTTTTCACCCAAATCAGGACAATGCGCTCCTCTCAAGTTCTCCACCATGTCCTTGGCACCTGCCAGCAGAGCAGTAGTATGCCCATGTGCTGGTATGTGGGGTATATCAGCATATGTGATGCTGATAAAGTGATGCCATGTGGCAGCACGTGCAACCACAGCACTTGCTTCTGGGGCTGTGTCCAGCAGCCTGCTGGCCTCAGCCCTCCCCAGGTGCAAGTCCCTGTGGTCTCACTGCCCTTGCAAGCAGTGCGGGTCTAGGATCCCTTACATCTGGGTGCCTGCCCATAGGATATGCTTACAGAAGAGTGTTGCCAGATGATTTCTGACTGTGGGGTGACTGTTCAAGAGCTGTCTGGGCTGGGCTGGCTGTTACAATGGAGGATCTCCTGCCAGTATAGCTGATGGGCTGGTGGTGGTGCTGTGGGAGAGACATCTCACTTGAGATGCCTCACTGAACTCTGAGGCAGAGCTTAGGGAGCTGCTCTTGGAAAGCACTGTGCCACCCCATTTGGTGCCTGAGGCACTGTGCTGCTGTCTGCAGCTATGGAAAATAAATATCTGGGGGGAGCTTCAGCCCCAGAAGTCTGCACCCATCCATCCCTGAGGTCTGGTCCCTCCCTCTGTTAGCAAGGAGCAGGCTACTCCATGCAGCAAAGCAGGAGTCACGAGGCAGAGGGTCAACCTGTGAGTTGCTCTTGCACAGCAAAGCCATGGCTGGTTGCACTGGGTACCTGACACGTGCACGGTGGCAGGAGGGGCCTCAAGCATCACCCTTGACCATGCAGTGTGAGGCCGGGGTGCTGGCTGTCACATCCCAGAGACGTGTTACTTTGCACCCTGCTCCCCAGCCTCTCTGCACCATTTCTAAGCAGAGGAAACCACTACTGCAAGGCAGCTTCCTCCCCGCTGTTTTCAAAATAGCAGACTGGCTGTCACCATCACCCCTAAGAGCTGCCCACTGCCCCCCTGGAAGAGGACCCAAGCAGAGCTGTTTTCTATGGGGCTGGTGCGGTGCCTGGCAGCTGCCTTCCTCTTTCTCCTCTTCCTCCTGGGTGACTACCCTGCCCCAGTGGTGGTGGCGGCTTTCTTGGGGTAGGCGAGGGGAAGGTCAAGTGCTCCCTCCATGCACATGGGACATTTGTAGGTAGGTGGCTCTGCAGGGCACCTTGCTAGGGATGTGATGCTGGGACAGCTCCACCATGGCCAGCACTGGTCTGGCTCAGTGGCCATGGCAAGAGGTGCAGTAGCGTGTTCCTGTTTTGACGCTGTGGTATCACTCCAAAGAAATATCCTGGACCCTGGAAGTGTTTCAGTGTGTAGAGACATGCATGCCTCTGTTGTATGGCTGCTGAAGGTGTGGAGGGGGTTACCTTGCCTCCCCTTCCCTTGGGAGGAGGTTTCTGGGGGTTTCTTAGGCTGTGCCACCACCAGCTCTCTTCCCTGGCTGAGTCTCCATAGTTGTTTTCTGACTCTGTGCACACATCCTGTGGACATTTTGCTCAGTGTGCGTGCTGGGCATCAGAATAGAGCAACTATCACCACTGTGGGAGGATGCATGGGTGGCCATCACCTCCCTGAACCCTCTGCAGGCAGAAATGGAGGGAGCCTTTGGTGCTTCCTGGCGTCCCCTGCCTCCAGAGAAACTCTTGCTGGCTCCCTCTGCTGCTTCCTCCCTGGTTTCTGTCCACGGAGCACCTCTGCAGCAACCAGCCTGCGGTTTCCTTCTGCTGTCCCATGTCCCTTGGCTTCTGCGTTGCATCTCCTTCTCTATAAGTTGCCAACTCTGGCACCTGCACTCTTTAAGGTCCTGCACAACCTGGGGTGGGAGTGCTTGGCCCTTTTAATTTTAACACACCACAGGCTTCCTCTAGTGATCTCAGCCTGGTTGCTGCTCCCTCGGAATGCTGACTGTTAAGTGCAGGAGGGAGGTGATAGTGGTAAGATGACAATATTGTAGTTACATTAGAGCTGCTGCCAAATGGAAAGGGCAGTGGGTGTATGAGCCTTCCATCGTGTCTGCAGGGCCAGGATCTCCCTCCAGCACCCTGGGGGAGAGCCCAGGCTGCAGGTCTGATCTTCCCATCACACTGGGAGCCAGTGACAATTCTGACCATGCCCAACTGCTCCATCGTTTTTTATAATTCTTTAGCAAATATTTGGGGATGACAAACATACTTGCAGTGACTGGGATTCCTATTTGCAAACCGTTTATGAACCAGTGTTTATATTCACAGGGTACTCTGCTTTCAGTACGTTTTTTCAAGCCTGCACAGCTGCAGCCTGGGAGCTGCTCTGTTTTACCTCCAAACTACAGCATGTAGCCTTGCCCTTGTTGATAGACATGGGGGCACCACAGGAACCCAAGGGAATGGAGTTGCGTGAGCCAGTCTGCCTGCCCAGGGAGTCAGGGCTCAGCCCTACCTTCTGTTTTTTGGCCATGATGCTGCTGTGTGGGGTCACAACGCATGGTTTTGGGGTGCCCTGTGGGTCTCTGCCAGAAGAGATGCAGCTAGGCCAATGACAGGAACCAGAGGGCACTATCAGGAGACGCTTTGAAAGCCCCACAATGAAGGTGAATCATAAGATAGGACCCGGAGACGGGGGCCCTACCTCAGGTGTGTCTGACTGCCCAAGAGGGTCTGCCAACAAGATGATGACTTTGTGCTCCCACTGTTGATACCCTCTTTGTTCAGCATCTGCTGCTACTCGCTATGAGGGGCAGGACAGAGAGTAGGAGATGACCTCCAACTCCTCTTGCTTCCCTCTGACCTCCCCATGCTTTGACAAGTCTTGACGTTTCTGCTTTTTGTAGGAACTAACCCAAACCCCCTCCAACTTGGAGAGTGTCTTTTGCCCATGTGGGCAAAACTGCAGCATGAGGCACTAGCAGCTTCATATTCAGACAAGCAACTTGAATGCTAGCCCTCCATGAACCTTCTCTAACCACAGACGGGGCAGTTAAAAACACCACTGAGTGATAAAGCCCCTTTATGCCCCTTTCTGGTTTAAGGGTTGTTACTTGAAGCAGAACAGCTCCAGGAGGCAAGACAGAGCAGCCCCCCATGAAAGCCCATGCCTCTGGGGCTCAGTTTGGATGCCTGAGCTGAGCTGGACCCCTCAGTTTGGATGCCTGAGCTGAGAAGGGTCCTGGGGGTTAGTGGTGGTGGCTGTTAGTGGCTGTGGCCTGAGGCCACTCCTGTGGGGACTCTGCTCTCAGGGTTAGCTGCTTGGAAGAAGGGAGCTCAACTCCTCAGGGCTCTGGTGCTTCCTCTACCTGTCACTGCTGGTTAGTACCTGGAGCTGACAACCATCTCCTCAGGGGCATTTTTTTCTATCTTGTTCACTTTTCTAATGGAAAAAGTTTCAGCAGAGAATTCTTTCCTTTTTCCCCTCTGCACGGCCATTGGTTCTGCCAGGTGGAAAGGAAGCATGTGCAGGGCCACCCAGCACCCTCTTTGCTTTTGATTCCCCACAGGCAGTGACCTCTCTGTGTAAATCTCTGCTGCTGAAAGCTCCCTTTCTGAATGAGAATCCTTGCAGCTAAATTGCACAGTGGGATCTCAGAAGAGCATCAACAGGCACTTCCAAGTGCTTTGTCTCCTTGACGGTGTGGAAGTGGCCAGGGTTGACCCCTGTGGGGTATTACTTTGGGAGAAAGGGTATGAGGAGAGAGCCAAGCTGGGACAGCTCCAAGCATTCAAGCCTAGCAACACAGTTTATGTCCTCACCGTCTATGAGGCGGGACTGAAGGACAATGGTACATACCACTGTTCTGAGGTGAAGTCTCCTGGAGACTTTCACAGCATCCAAACCAACCTGTCATCAGGCATCCAAATCGATGTGAAGCCAGTAGGTTAGTAAATCCTAATGGCTACTCTTCTGCATAAAGCCTGCAGTGATCCCTGACTGGGTACGCTTCAAGTCTGGCCTCATCAGGGGCAACACACCTGTTTGCAACAAAGGCACAAATGTGCTGTAAGATGTTGGTAGATAATCATGGAAAAAGCACTTGCTCTGGCAAACATTAGCATGACAAATGCAGCAGCTGTTGACAAAGTATAAACCTTTATCTCAGTCTTTGCAATGCATTTTTGAGCAAATAGGGAGGTTGGGTCCTCCTGTGTCTTTAGTACAGAAAATTGTGAGCAATGCCTGTTGCTACTCCTGAGGTTCACAGGATGACCCAGTGAGAACAGGTGCTTCTTGGGAGGGGGAGGATCATTGCCATTTCCATCTTGGTCCCCTCTCTGTTTTGGAGGGATGACTTGTGAAGAACCACTCTAAGAAAGATGTGTAGGAGATTCTTCGTTCCCTTGCCACAGCTAGACAATGACTGTTCTGACACAGCAGGAGTTGCCTGTTGAGACTCTTTATTTCTTAAGTGTTTCTTTATGTATCCATGTCCCAGGAAAAGACATTAAAGAAGAAAAAAAAAAAACAAAACCCAAACCACAAAGCCCTGTCCAAAGCTATAAGAAAAGGCTGATGGAAATTTCAGACAATTCCTTTATTTTTCCAGTGTCAAGATTTATCTAATATCTCCATTTAATGACACAGCACCTCTGGCTTTCTCTGAGGAGCACAGCAATGTCCCCTCCCATGCAGTAACTGTTGTTTTGCAGAGAGCCACATGTGCTTGTCCGTGTCCAGCAGCACACCACAGGTTGTGGCAGGAGATACCTTGATCCTGCTTTGTGAGGTGCAAGGAGCGACTAGCCCCGTGTCCGTGCAGTGGTGGCACCTGCCACCATAGCACGTGGGTCCCCAGGTGCTGGTGGCCACCATGGAGGGGGACGGCACCCCGAGCCTTGGCAGCACCTACTGGGATGACAGGATTTGGGGGAGCCTTTGTCTGGAGAAAGCAATCTGGCACTTTTACTCTGGTGATCCCCAGCATGTTGGATGAGGGTGATGGTGGGCAGTACTGATGCAAAGCAACAGAGTGGTGTTGAGGCCAGAGCTGGACAGAGGAGGAGGAGACAGCAGTGATAGTTAGCTCCATGGGTGAGTTGGGCCACTCTTATTTCTGGGCTTTCAAGCAGGACACACTGAAGGCAAAGCTGGAGAGGCGGGTGAATGCATAAGGGTAGGAGAGAGGTCTGCTATGCCCTGAGCTACGCTGCTGCTGTAGGGTGACTTGGGACTGGTCACTTGGGACTGATCACTTGGCCCTGGAGTGCTTCAGTTTCCCCATTTTCAACAGGGTGCTTGAGTCCTCCATGAGATGTTTTGGTAGAGACAAGAGACACACAACAGCTAAAATCTTAAGAGACCTAAAGGTAGTGGTTTGCTCAGCAGGTCTTTTTGTGTGTCTCCTGAACCTGAAATACAAAATAGCTGTTCTAGCAGCATGATTACTCAGAGTAATTATGTTCAGCAGAGGCACTTGTGGAGTTATATGGTGGCTTTTTTTCAGAGATACCTCCCTAATGCTGGCATCTGATCACTTCTCCTGCCTTTCTGTTTGATCACAGAGCCACTAACCCCCCTGGTGTGCAGTGCCCACAGTGTTTCTTCTTTGGATTGCTGGAATGGGTGCCCTCATGGAGAGGCAGCTTCTGGCTGTGATTTAGGATGTTATTTTCTTTCTTATTGCTGGGCTGGGCACCTGAGAGCACTGATTGGGCCACAGGAGATGTTAGGCTTTCGTGGAGGCAGAGGATCCCTGGTTTCCTGCCATGGGGTGGGACTGGGGAGCCTGGAAGAGAGGGTACTCGGGGTTGCCTAGGGTGGCTGGGGGTGCGAGGCAAGAGAGAGACAGGGACCGTGTGGGGCTGGAAGAGCACAGTGCAACTCAGGGTAAAGTGGCACCAGCAGAGGAGCAGCAGGACAGCAGGGACAGTGCTGTGTGGGAAGGGTGGTAACAAGGTGTCACGGGGTAGGATTTCTGTTCTGGTGCCAAGGGCTCTCTCCTTCTTATTAGGTCTTGGTCTGCAAGCCACGCTGAGAAGCCAAATAGCCACCATCAGATATGGGCAGAGTTTTGAACCCATCTGCCAAGTGAGTGCCAGCTACACCCTTGAAGAGGTGCCAGTGTCTATGGGGTGGTTCTTCCAGCCCACCCCACCCACTGGTCACTACCACAAGCAGCTCCAGGTCTCTCCCAGCAGCACTGTGGCCTGGCAGGCAGTGCAGCTGAACTTCCAGGGGAAAGAGCAGCTGACAAAGGCTACCACCTCCTTCAGGCTTTGCATCCACAATGCCCTGGCTGCCGATGAGAGCACATAACAGAGTGAGGTGGAGGTCTGGAGGAGGAACACCCTGTCACTGGGACAGCCAGTGACCACCACCAGGTCCAATGCTGTGGAAATAAAGGTAAGCCATTCCACAGGTGCTTCTTCAGCAGAGGTCTCTCTTTCTGCAACTTTACATCCATCAGACATGACCAGGGCAAACAGAACCACTGATGGCAGGGGTGTTACCAGCAGGGTCACCTCCCAGGGCCACAGGAGATGGTGCTGCCAGGATTTTAAGCCCTGGTTCTGGGAAGTAGTTCCCACTAAGTGGAGGAATGGAGGAGAGCAGGCGCTGGGATATGCCTGTGTCCCTTTGAGCTTCCCCCAGTATATTTGACGTGCATTGGGAAACTGTCAGGGCTCTGTGCCAGGCTGGGAGCCAGCACTGAGCTTGCAAGGTGCTGGTGGCACTGGGTGGAGGTATCTCCTGGGCACAGCTGTGGGCCCTGCCCAGGTTGCATTTTATGGCCCATTCTGCAGGCAGGGTCTGCACTGACACGGTGCTGTTAGTATCACGCAGGGAGCTTTGTCCTCTTACGGAAGAGAGATGTTGCAAATACATCACAGCTGCCCAGCCAGCCCACTATGCGCCTGCTACCTGCCAGCCCTGTCAGCAGCACGATGTCAGCTTGCCCTGCTTGTGGCTGGGGCTGCTGGAGAAATTGAAGGGGTTGTCCTAGTCAAACTCTGAGCCTGTGGAGGCAGACATGAGAATGTGGGGTGTTTTTTTCCATTCATGTCTGTTCTGCCAGCAAAGGAGTTCTTGCTTTTTTTTTCCATGCATTAAGGGCTTCATCCTCTAATCCTTGAATTTTTGGGATCACAACTCGGTGAACTGAAATTATGTGCTTTCCATGTTTTTTAACTGATGGGTTTGCTGTAGCATAAGCTGCTAGGTTTCCTTTCCTGTTCAGGCTCGTTTCCATGGTGCTCTCCCTCCTGCTCCTCTGATGCTCTTTTCTCACTGCCGTAGAGCTGGATACTGGGGTACTCCGTGTTACAACTGAGCTACAGCCAGCTTGGGGCAAGGGTTCTGTGGGGCAGTACTGAGGCTAAGGGTGACAACAGGCATGTCTATCAGTGTATGTTAGTAGTGTAAATGGCATCAAGATGAGTAGGTGTAATTGTAGAGCATCTACACAGAGGAAATGGTGGCAGTAGAGCAGTGAGATATTACAAGATTGGCTCTAAATGTATTGCAGCTGTTACTGGATACTGCGACACTGTAAAGATGGTGGGAACTGGGAGGGGGTGATGAGCAGTGAGAGGTGGCTGCCGGCTGTAGTACCGTGTCTCAAAGACAGCATGAGCTAGTGAAGGACATTTGGGAAGGTAGAGAAGTAAGTCTGGGAAGGAAGCTGGATCTAGCAGCAATGGGGTGAGGTGAAGCTGCAGCAAATGAAGCTGCAAATCATGAAAATGACCAGCCTGTTTCATTAGGTATAAAACCTTATGATTGGAGACTGCAGAGATGCTGGAGTTCTTGACTTTTGCTTCATTGCTTTATCTACCACTCATCATTAGTTGGTGCTTTAGAAACTGTGCCTTGTAGCTTCAGATGGGAGGGACATGCATGAAAGGTCATAACAGGAGGGGAAGGACAGGTCTTTTCCATTTCTGACTTCTTAGGTAGTTCAGCAGCTGACTCTTGGTGAGTTGCCATAATTAGTGCTTTGGGCAGACAGATGTTGGCCAACCCTAGAGGGGATGCTCCCATCAGCCTCTCAGCACAGTTGCCTATGGTGTCAGCAGGCAGAGTTCACAGTGAGACGGACAGCGAGGGGCTCAGCTTGGTTAATTAAATAGAAAATGAAAGGGAGAACAGCACCGTGTCTTTCTGTGCCAAAGGAAGAGGCAGGCAGCTGCTCTGCCCTTTTCTGTAATTGATCTTTAGTGGTAGCAAGAAGAGACCCGGAGCTGAAACAAAGGGGCTTTGCAGGAAATGCTCTGCTTCCTCTTGAGGTGATCTCTGAGATTGTAACAGTTATTTTTCTCATCAAAAGCAAGTGCTCATAGCAGCCGTTCCCACGGCTCCTCTCTGAGCTCTAGTAGCATTTCCTTCTCTGGAGCAATTTCTGCCCTGGTGGGTGTCAGTCTGGGCCATACTCAAGCGAGAGTCCCCCTCCATTGCAGTTTGCTGTCTCCTGTGCTTGCAGCCTCTCTGGGCTTGGGAAAAGGTTCTGGTTTTACCTGCTTGCCCCTGACTGTGGCAGTGCTGCCAGGAAGAGCTTACCTGTGGAGAGGCTGCTCTGCTGGAATGCTCTCCTTAGCAGCTGCTGCTGGGAAAGGCACATCCATGTGTCTGACATATGAAGGCTGTCCCCAGTGTCCACCATCTCCCCTGGTCCTGCCCGCTTCTCTCCTGTGCCCTTATTATAAAATGGGAGAAAGCTCTCCAGTTGAAATACTTGGGAGTATTTTTTTTCCTTCCCTTTGGCAGAATTCACTTCCAGGTCCCTGAATAAAGTTCCTAGACTTCAGCAGCCGGGCTGAGTGATATTCCTCTGTACTGAGGAGCTGAAGTTAAGAAGCAAGTGTCTTCATATTTTTCAGTATAATCAGTTCATCTGTCATGGAAACACAAGATAGCTGAGGATGGCAGGGACCTTTGGAGGTCATCAGGTCCAACCTCCTGCTCAGGCAGGGCCACCTAGAGCAGGTTGTCAAGGACTGTCTCCAGATGATTTTTGAGTATCTCCACTGTTCATCTCTGAAGATTTCCGCTTCCAGCTAGCTCTGGCCTGGCTAGGCTTTTAGGTACTGAAATCAGGAACCAGATGCAAGTTCATGTATTCTAAGGGCACTCAAATCTCCTTAATCTGTTCATGTGTGCATATGATGGATTTGCGCAGCTTCCTAATTAGGGTGATTGCTTTCCTGTCTCTTCTGCTTCTTGCCCTTATCTGTTTCTTCAGAGCAGTAAAGGTGCACTGTGAAATATGGGACAGTGCTCTGTTGATGGAGTGGCCACCTCCTAGTGAATGTTGCTGCTGAGGTGAGTCAGTAAACAGGTACTGGGACTTGTGCAAGTGCTGTTGTGGAGGAAACTGCCAGCTTCTTGGTGAAAATATGCCTGCCTGCAGTGTGCAGAGAAAAGGAAGAGCAATAGGATGCAAAGAGAAAAGAGCAGCCTAAGTGGATGTGAGCAAGGACATTTCCTCGGTGAATCTGAGATTGAGGCAGAGGCAATGTGCAGGGATGTCAAGAGCCATTAGTTGGGATATTTTGCATTGACCAGTCTCAAGAGACAGCAGTGGCCTCAGAGGTGGATTGTTTTAGTTTCAAGAAGAAATGCTTGAAGGAAGGGGAAATGCACAGACTTCCTCCTGTGGTTGTCCCTCTTCACCATCAGCCCTGGTGGGAGTAGCTGCAGCTCCCTCCTGGTCCACAGGTTCTCTTCCATTACCTGCTGTCATAACAACCTTCATGGATGTGCTGTGGAGGACAGGGCTCTGCTGAGCCTTCTGAGGGCAGGGGCTGAGATGCTTTGCAGGGGCATCTCAGCATGTCCTCTGCAAACCATCAGAAAAAACAGCACCCAGGGAGTGAGTCTAAGGGAACTCAGTTGCTACCAGCCTCTGTGGCACAAGGCATCCTGCTGCTCGGCTCGTACACATGGAAAATGCCAAGAACGGAAATCCAGGCTACAGTCCCTTGAAACCCTGAGGTGCCTTGTGCTGAGTAATTTCTGCCAACTCATGGGTAGCTATCTGTGTGTGCTCCTATACCTGACAGCTGGCCCCATCTGACAGAGGTGGGTGGTGTCTCAGCATGAAGGGGAGGACTGAAGGGAAACACTGGCAGTTTGAGGCCTTTGGAAGAGGCAGATTTGCAGCCTTTCCACTGCTGGAGGAGGAGAGGTGCCAGCAAAAGTGATGTGCAGTAAGAAGGGGGTTCCTCAAACCAGGAGCAGCACAGGCACACTGGGAGAAACTGTGTACCCTGCTTGGGGGTCAGAGTTGTGGGCAGCACCCACAGCTCTCCTCTTCTGAACTGCTTAGTACTGAATTGAGCAATTGCTGGGTATAATCGCAGTGGATGTTCAGGACTCTGTTCTGTGGTTTCCATTTAATAACCACATCAAACACTTGAGATGGTGACTTTTTAGTGAAACCCTCACAGGCTCTCTAGTCTCTTTGAGATATAAGATACTTGTTCACTAGCTCCAAAGCTGTGGGCTGGTTTTATTGCTTAGATGTGAGCCTGCTAATAGAAGCAGTGGTAGACAAATGTGTTTGCTTCAGAGAGGTTTTGCTGCCAAGCTCCCATGTGGTAGTTGCCTCCATCTCCCTGTTCCTGCCCTGTGGTCCCTGAGGTGTCTCCTCCATTACTGCCCTGCCCACTAGCACCCTCTGATTCCTCACCACAGTTCAAATGAGGGTGTGTGGATTTGCTGTCTCCCTCCTTCCTGCACTGTCCCTGCTCCAGCATCCCCTAAAGGGTCTTTGTGCTCTGAGTATCTTCTTCTTCTCTCCTCTTTTGGCACATGTCTCAGACCAGCCTTAGTCCTCTTCTTGCCAGCTTCCCTGTAATGGCAGCTGCAGCCAACATGATTGAATTTTTTTTTTTTTCCTATTTTAGAAAGCAAGTTTCGGATAGCTACAAAAGGGAGGTCTTTGGAGATTGCTGGTGGTGCTGACACAGCTGTTGAGTGCAGAATTGTGTTTGCCCAGAATAATTCCCAGTTTCCTGTTACCTGGTACCTCCTCCCTCCTTCTCTGGCAGCTGCAACCCCCCCGCAGATTGTAAGGGCTGACTACAGCAGTATATTGGAATATGGAGCTGAGTTCAGCTCTCCTGCACAAAAGTCCTGGTTCTGGAGCCAGAGAGTGTCCAACAATGTTTTCTGGCTGTGGATACTCTCTGTAAACCTTGGAGACCAGGGCAGTTACTACTGCGTGGTAGAGGAATGGCCCTGTCTGGTGAATAGCTGGTACAAACTTGGAGAGGGAGCATCGGGAAGGACCACACTGGAGTTCAAGCTTCCAGGTGAGCAGGTGGTCACCTCTTTTAGAGTGCCATTGGAGAAAGTGGAATCAATTTATGATGGCACCCCTATCAGGCCTCAGGTGGGGTTTAGGAGTAGCAGCAGCTCCTGCATAAGATCTGGGACTAAGGGATGCAGGAGATGTTAGTGCCTCCCAAAGGAAAACAGGGATTTAGGAGGGTTTGCCACATCCTCCCAAAACAACCAAGCTGGTATTTTAGCCACTGACAGATGACGTTTAATGCTTCATTACAAAGTGAATCGTGGTGTTTTCTTTTCTCTCCAACACATGGTGTTCTTGGTTGGTTGTACAGTCCTGTGAATAAAGAAGCCCTTTCCTGGTGCTCCTGAGCATCCTGAAGCAAGACATTAATTTTTGCTTATTTTTGCTCATTTGCCCATTGCTGCTGAGAACAAGGCTCAGATGCCTCCAGCTTGGGCACTGCACCACTGGGGTGTATGGTGGGTCTCCCTGGCTTGTTTCTTCCCTCTCTCAGCCTCACTTGATATATGGGTTGCAGCCCTAAATAAAGCAGATCTGAGAATTCCAGCTTCCTAAACAGCTTTTGGTCCAAAGGATGCCTTTATCACTTATTTGCAGGGAGTGGGAGGTATTACAGTAAAGGGTTGTGAACAGGGGGCAGAGATGATGGAAAGAAAAAACCAAACACAACAAAAAAAAATACCCCAGGGAGAAGTGAGTCACAGGAACAAGGGGCCTGTGAATGTCCTGCAGAGGCTCTTGCAGAAGACCACCTCAATCCCCCGTGCTTCACTCCGGGAGATTAGCTTGTGGGCACAGGCAGGGGCATTTCTGTGACAGTGCCACATCACAATGTCTTTTTCTGCTTGCATCCTACACCAGAACGTGAACTGCAGCTGGAGAAAACCAACCACAGCATCTCAGTGAGGGAGGGTGTGGAGGTGACATTGCACTGCCTGCTGCAGGGTGCCCACCACCCAGCTCTTGGCCACATGGTTCCGGGGGGAGGAGAGGAGCCGCATCAGGCCTCTGCTCACCCTCCATTGTGATGGCACCATCGAGTACCCCTGGGAGAGCCTGGCAGAGAGGCTGCACCTCTGCCACCCCACCACTGGTGACTTCAGCCTGATGCTGCACAGTGTGGAGGTGACTGATGTAGAGAGATGTATCACTGCCAGGTGCAGGAGTGGCAGCTTGGCATTGTATGTGTTGGAGGTGGTGGTGAGATGAGATACCAAGAGCTCTGATTATGAGGCATGAATCCAGAGGGTACCAGTGAGTGCACCTCTGTCTGCAGTGCTTTGTAGCTTGTGGGCACTCTGTGGGACCATGGGCACAAACCCGTGCTCTCAGTCATGCCACTGGGCCAGAACAGTTACTGTTTGGGGGGTGGAAAATCTTGGTGTGTCCAAGTCCATCTCCAGTGAGATCTCTAAAAACAGCCTTTGTCCTCTTGAGGTAAGTTGGAGTGCATGCTGTGTGTAAAGATAGAGCCAGGGTCCGCATACAGAATTTTAAATAAAGCAAATGTTTCAGTCAGGTGCACACAAAGTTTGTAGGGTTACAGGCAGGAAAAGAAGTCCTCGATATATTTTTTGGGGAAAATAGGAGACTTAGATGACCCATGTGGAAGCAAAAATATGAACTGTGAAATCAATCGTATTGCACCCAGCTGAGAGGATCCTGAAGTTCTTGTGCCTTCAGCCCTGGAGTTGGCATGCCTAAAGCCAGCCTGGGTGCCTATGTGTGGTTATAGCTTCTGCAGCCATTGCCAGTGCTGACTGAGGTGGAAGAGCTCAGTGGACCCTGTAGAGCCCTCCCTTGTGCCTGCTGCTGGCACAGGCAGTCACGGAGCCTACTCACATGACTCTGCCCCCACAGCAGAGCTAATCTGGATTTAATTTCATAGAGAGGGACTGACAGTGCTTCACCCCCCTGCTGTTATGTTCCTGCTGTTGTCCATCACTGCTCCCCTTGGCACTCGTATTTCTCCTTCATTAGCTTCCTCTGTCTTTTGTTACTGGTGGAGTAACCGTTGCTAAAATTGCTTAGTAACTACTGGAAAATTCTCCTCCTTTTTTTGTATAAGTGTTCTTGCCAAGTGGTTTTCATGGTTTTCACAAAATCCAAGAGATTTGCTGGGTGTTTTTAATTTCTCTTGTGTGTATGTGCACACGTGTGTTTCTCCAGTGATTCAGGTCTCTCAAAATACCCCTCTGGCTCATGAATGTCAATGTTTTTGAGTTTTCCAAGGGATAGTGACACAACGTGTGCAACTATACCTGTAACCAGGAGTAACTTCAGCTCTAATGCCCAATGCTGCCCTTTAGGATACCTCCCTAGTACTATAGAGGCATTTGTGTAGGGGAGACTTCTGCATGTTTTGCTATGGGAGAGTAAAAACTGCTGCCATGTATATGGATGGGGTGCAGTAGAGAGGTAAAAGCCAGTTTCATCATCAGGAGTAGCCTAGGGTCACACCTAGCCCACCAGGCTGTGCTGGTGACCACAGACAGCTTCAAGTCAGCAGACCTGCATGCTCCTGCAGAGCAAGCGTAAAACATCTGGATGTAGGTCTTGGGTAAAGAGGAGGAAGTTGAGGAACAACACTTTGAGATAGATAAAACAGACTCAAAGGAGTTGGCATGACCCTTCATTGTAGGCCAGGTGCATCTGAAGTCAGTCTGTGGTATTGAAGCTATATGTCAAGTGAGGAGATTTTCACAACCAGGATTAATTGGTGCTTGTAAAGAGCCCAGTACAAACAACAACAAAAAAATAAAAATGGAGAGGCTACACATGAGAGCTTTTCAGCTAGCATGGGACAGATCAAATGGGGTTTTTCTGAAGTACCCAGAGGGTCCACCAGCGGTACAAGCAGCTTCCACTTCAAATGGGGATCTGTTCTGTAGGAGCTGCTGAGCATGGGGATGGGGTTCACAGCTGCCTGTGGTTGAAATAGGATAGCAAAGCAGCAGAAGCAAGGAGGGGCAAGCTTCTGGGGGAGACAGGAACCTGCTTGGTTTGGTTTCCTTAGCTTTCCTCTTGTCCCTTCTGGTTCAGCGGTGCAGCCTCTGACAGACCTTTACCTCGCCCTGCTGCACTGGTGTCAGGTGGTGACCCAGGGGAAGAAGTGTATGTGACTTTTCCTTACTGAGACCAGTCTGGAATGGGTTAGCTGAAGACCCATGCTGTTTCTATTGGGATGTTTCAGCTTGATGAGCTGGGGGCCTGTCTGACCTCCCAAAACAAGAAATGGAGGCAAATTACCTGATTTCTCTTCCCCTTCTCTTCAGGTAGCCTGTATGAGTTCTTAAATTGGTAGTTGTTAAGATTGAGGGAAAAGGGATAACAACCTATATAAACAGTAGGAGAGAGAAATTCAAACTACCCTGGGGCTTCACTTTTTTTTTTCTTTTTTTCTTCTAGAGTCAACTGTTTTGTCTAAGATCTACTCATTCCCACCACTGCTGAACTTCATCCTGTACTTATGACTGGTTCTGATCCTTCTCCTGGCCCTTGCTGTCTTCTGCGAGTACTTCAAATTCAGAAAAAAAACAAGAAGGGCAATATCACAGGAGGAGAGCTGATGGAACTGCAAGGGGC
Source organism: Chloroceryle amazona (assembly GCA_027560015.1). Lineage (NCBI taxonomy): Eukaryota > Metazoa > Chordata > Aves > Coraciiformes > Cerylidae > Chloroceryle > Chloroceryle amazona. The sequence goes on from JANHFX010004160.1 coordinate 97,458, forward strand.
TGGAGGGGTTGAGAAATCTTGGCTGTTTATAATGGCAGATCTAACTTGAAGGAGCAGAGGGTGGACAGTTGAGAGGACCGAGTACTTGCAGAGGGGGACTTTTTATTTTTTGGTAGTAGCTCTTGCAATGAATCCTTGAAATTACATGTTTACTTTCAATGGAACAAAGCAGCTTTCAACTGTTTTCATATCAGGTGTTCCTGTCTCTTAGGGTTAGGTACCCACCCATTTCACACTTTACTCACTGTCATGTATTTGAGAACCTTGCAGCGTGCATCTCCCGCTGTAGACAGAAGGGGTGTTATTTCTCTACAAGCATAAGGGGAAAAAAAAAAACAGCTCTTTTTTTGTACTGACACACAAAAGTACCAAAGTGCTACTCATTTTAGGTGACTTGTTAAAATCTGTGTGGTGTGCAGGCTAAAAACCAGTAGCAGAGCTGGAAATGGAATATTGGTGTCCCATTTAAGGCATTACACTTGCCTTTGCCCACCCTTTGCTGGGGAAGCTCTTGGACACTGCTGTCCCCTTGTTCCGAGAATGCCTTGCCTTAAGAGCACCTTCTCCAAACAGAAATGGGTCTTCTTCATAAAACCTGTCACAGGAACATGAGGACTGAGCAAGGCTGACTGAGGCTGAAGAAAGTCCATAGCAGGGGTACCACAGCCATCCACAAAATTAAATCCTGCTTGCTGACCCACAGTCAAGGACTCACATGGAGTCTTGGATCCCAGAAGGAAGAAGTGGACATCTTCCAGATAGAAACATAGAATGAATGTACAAGGGCTTTCCATCTCCCTCATTTGCTGGGACTGCTGTAGAAGGCAGCATCCAGCCCCCTTGTGCCTGGGCTGTCTGTGGGTCAGGAAGTTGCATGTTTGAGACGTGGTATTAGATGCCTCCATGTTGTACTATGTAATAAAAAAAGCCATGCGAGTGCTTGCAGGACAGATTTTCTATGCTCTGGGAATCCAGCTCAGGCTCACCTTTTCAAGGCCAAGATGCTCTGCTACCTGAAGGCAACTGGCTGATGCATTAGAGGAAAGGAGTTTTCAACCCAGTTGCTGTAAGTCAAGGGATACTCAACCCCTAATTGTGCAAAGTGGGGTATGGTCCCAATGAATTGTAAGGTCAGGTATCAGCGTGACACTCAAAAGCACCACTCAGACAAAACCAGCAGTGTGGAAAATGTTGATGATATGAACATGCTTCCTTTGACTGGAGGGAGGTTTGGAGACACCACAGTCCCTCTAGATGATCTGTTCAAGCCCTTCACTTTTCTTACAGTTAGAAAAGCTGCCTGCTCTATGTTCTGAGGAACTAAGAGGTGCTTCAGTCCTTTTCTCCTTGGAAAAAACCACACTGTTTGCGTAAGTTTGAAGACTACTATCCCTGTTCAGCCACCTCTGTACTGGCCGGCTCCAGCCTGCTCAGCCTTTCCCTGTGGGTTATGTTTTCTGGACCTTGTGCAGCTTTTCCCTTTGCTGCCTTGACCCCAGCTGTCTCTCCTGTGGTGTGAGTGCTCAGAGCTGCCCGTGGGGCTCCCTGCAGAGGTTTCTCCCCTGCCTTGTGGGTTATATCCCATTTACACATCCCAGTCGGATGTTTGATTTCCTGTGTGCATGTGACAGCACAGCACTGTTTGCACTTGGCTCGCAATCTGCAGGCTCCTCTCCTGCAGATCTGCTGTCTAGCAAGTTGTTTCTCCACTGTGTGTTCAGGCTGTTGACTTTTCCTATCTAATTGAAGCACAGTTTGCATGGGTCTGTTGAACAGCTTTCTGCCCCAGTTTGCGAAAGATCCTGCTGTCTGTCTCAATAATGCTTTAACTCGTGGACCAGTGTCAGTCTGTTTTGGCAGAGAAGCAGATGCTCCCAGGACATTAAACTCCTACTAGTTTGATGAGAAGTGGTAGCTGGATGCAGGAGAGGAGGCAGGTGAGCTGTCCCACCAAGGGAAGGCTGCAGTGTGTGGTGCCTGACAGCTGGCCCTGAGCCAGCTGTATGTTGGCTGCCTGGCACACAGCTCATAATTAGAGGAAACAGAAAGGAGATGTATGTGTGTTAGAGTATGGGAAAGGAAAGAAGGAACCATATTTGACCATAAAACTACTAACAATCTGTGCACATAATTCATCCACCAATTTCGTGCAGTCCCATTGTGTTTTTCTTTGGATTGTTTCCTTAGCTTGCCCATAAGAGGACCTTGGGAGTGTTCTTCATAAGCCTTCGATAATATCAAGAATCTATGATGCCTACTGCTTATCCCATCCCACAAGGCTTTCAGCCTTCTTGCAGGGGAGATTGGTAAGTCTGATGTGCTCTGTTCTCATTTAAAACAACCCCCTAGAAGTTTGTTGGTTTTTTCCTTACATTCTTCTAGGTGCTTGTAAGTACTTTGTCCCTGTATCTCTCTGAGGATTGCAGTTAAGATAATGCAAGTGTTCAGTTTTCCCTTTGTTTTAAAAATAATTTTTCCCCTTTCTTGTCACTTGGTGTCTCACACTTCCTGAGGTGTTACCACAGCAAACTGCTAAAAAACATCTTGACAGCCCATTCTTTACATGTCTTATCTCATCAAGACCAGTCTTCTGCTCACAAATCCAGCTTACTTACATTGCTACTCGTTACCAGAGTGCTGGGGTGGTGGCATGGGACAGCCCCTACTCTACTGCAGCAATTGCATATGCGAATCAGTCTCTATAAACTGTGTAAGCCCTATGAGTAACCTGACTGGGTTTGGTGCATCCCCCAAGCCCTTGCTCAGCCACCTCAGCATGCCCTTGTAGGTCTGTAGAGGTGTCTTTCCTACCATCTAGATATTCAAATACAAAGTTGCAGATTGTACTGCAACTTGAAATCTTAGTGTCTGCTGGACTGGGAATGAATCTGGGCAGACAGAGGGAGGTTTTTCCCATTGATGGGGCACTTTCTTCCTTTGTCCTGTTTTTGCCAAGTTAACCAGAGGCCTGTGTAAGTAGCAGCTTTCTATTCACACAGGTATAGAGGTTTTAATTTAAGTTTCTAAAGTATGCCCAGAGCCTCGATGAAAGGGTCTCTGAGAAGAATGTGTGCTTTTGCAGTGACGGGGGTTTTTTCCTTTTTTTTTTTTTTGTTGTTTTGTTTTGTTTTGTTTTGTTTTGGTTGGTTGGTTTTTTTTCTGGCGTTGATGGATCACTGCCAAACCTTTCGGCTATATTTTTTAAAACTTACTTTTTTCCATGAATGAACTTAGAAAGAGTTGTAACTTACCACAGCAAGAGCTCCAAAACAGTCCTATTTTTAAAGACAATACAACCTGTGCATTGCATTGCCTTCCTGGAACACTTTTATAGCACCTCCCTTTGGGCAGGAGCAAGGCCAGTGCTCTATGACCACTGGGGTGTCTTATCCAACATGCAGTGAGACAAAGGATGGCACCAGTGATTCTCTCATCTGATGGGTGCACTGAGGACCTTTCACTGAAAGGCTCCTGTATCCTGAGATGAGGGAGGGAGGGAGGGTGGGTGATGAATCAGTTGCTGTGCAGGAGCGGTGGCTTGCAAGCAAGGAGATACTTTGCATCCTATGGCAACCTATGTCTCAAAGCATTTCCTGGCCTGCTGTACTTTCTGGGAGCAGAGGGCACAGCAACAGCATGCTGTCCTGTACTGCCAGGGAAGGGTGTTGAGGAAGGTTTCCAAACTTTCAAGAAATGCTTCCAAAAAAATGACTTGGAGGTCTCCTGGGATGTCTCCTCTCAAGCAGCATCTCTTCATTCCTTCCTATTAACTCTGAGTTGGTTTGAAATCTGACAGTTTTTTTCCTGTGATAAAATACTTAAAACCTGGAAATAAAAGATGCAGTTTTGACATGTGCTTTGGTCTCACTTTATGCCATTTTGCATTCCAGCTGATTCCTGCAGCCTCTGGTTGTTTTGCATGTCCTTCAGCCTTGGTTTTGGGCACCTAAGACAAAGCAGAACTGGTCCTAGGACTCTTAAATCTTCCTTAACCAGTAAGAAACCTCTGCATTGTCTCTGACTACTGCTGTTTTTTGGTGCTCTCCTCCAATCCTCCACCTCCTCTCGCATTTCTTCCAGCAGATAATAAAGGGTTGCAGTCCTACTGCACAGTGCAGGAAAAGGCAGCCCTTGCCCTAGAGTGATGCTTTCCAAGGCAGTAGCAATGTAAAGCGTGGGGCTTGAGGTGGGAAGGATGTATGAGAGGTAATGTGGTATCCAGCACGCAGGAGGGACTAGCTCAGCATCTTTTCAGCCAGTTGCATTCAGCAGCAAAGAGGCTGGTTGCAGTAGTGTGGTACGGACAAGAATAGTCCCCTACCTGCTTGGGCATTTTTAATAAATAAATAAACGTCCTTAATGGACATCATTTAAACCAAACACAGGTGTGTTTCCATAGCAGCTCCTGTTTAGAAATGTAAACTGGAAAGTGAGGTCCAGACAGCACTTGCTTTTTCAATCCAGACAGGAAGCAGAATACCACAAGCAACAAATTTGAGCATGTGCTCATCCTGGCTTTCTTGCTTTCATTCACTCATTACATTTTTTTTCCTGTATGTTTCTAAGGAGAGTTATATGTTTGTAAGTGTCACTGGCAGGGAGCTGAGCCCTTCTATACAGCCAGTGCCAGTGAGCTTCCAGGGACAGGTGGGTGCCAGCTTGCAACTGCAAACTGCTCACCTCCATCAGCACCTTTCTTTTAAAAGAATAATCTAAGCAAGGGGTGTTTTGTCTACTCCTCCAGCATCCTCAGAGCTTCCACAGGCCCCTCATTGGGGCCATCATGAAGACAAAGCATGGTGGAGATGGCTGCAAAGCATAGAGTGACCTGGTCTCTGGTTTTGTATGTGCTGTTACCTGCTCCTTATAGGGCTGGTGGACTGTTGACTAAGTGTGCAAATTCACTGGTGGGGTTGAAAACATTTGTTTTGTCATTATTTTAAGTATGAGGCAATGAATGGGTGAATGCTGGGAGCAGTATGGCAAACCCATAAGGGCAGTGACTCCTTGCAGCCCCCTCATGGGATGCTAATAGGGAGGAGAGGCCCACTGTTCCCTTTGAAGGAGAAGGGCCGTGACCAATCGCTGTTAAATGTGGCAGTAATGCCTCACACAGTGGCTGCGGGATAAAAGGCAGAGGCAGTCTGAACTGTAAAAGACATTTCATTTCCCTGGTAATGAGGGAGACACACTGTGGCAATGAAACTAGGGAGAGAGAGACCGTGAGATGCTAATTTCTGTTCCTGCTGCCACTGACACTTTGATCTGAAGCAAATGCCCATTTTAAACTGCAAACGGATGCAAGTCAGATATCATCCAGCCACTGGCTTACAGGCTTAATGAAGTGGGACGTACACTTCTGCCTGATAATGTTAGGAGAGGCAGGCAATTCACAGGGGAATTGGTGAAGGTCTAAAGAGATGAGGAGGAAGGATGGGGATGTCATGGGGTAACTCTCACCACTATCAGAGTTGGCACAAAGTCCCCTGTTTTCTGTCCATGGGAAGCTATGCCTATGGCTCAGCCCCTAGACCCTCTGTGCCTAGAGAGAAAGCTATGAACATGCTATCCTACTATTACATGTCTGTGTTTTAAAGCACACATACTGTATAGGCAAGGCAAGGTCACTCTTTGGTCTCAATGTGTTGGGTTCCTCAGGTGAGGCAAAGGTATGGGAGGCTAAGTAGCTCATTTTGTGTTATCATTTGGGCATTTGACTGGACTTGAGCAGGACAAAACTTGTGACTTAGCTGATGAGGCCCTTCTGGGGCAGACCCAGAGGCTCCTGGGAATGAGATCATCAAGCCGGAAGCAGTGATCTGGAAGCCTGGTAGATCGCACTAGACAATCACATCTTCTTGAGACTCTGATTTGGGCTCAGATCTGACTGGTTTTGAAGAATTAATGTCTAAAGGGATAGTTATTACACTGTTCACTAATGCAAGGCTCTTGGGCCCTAGAATCAGGCCAGACTTTTTTGTTCATCTTGTGTGGGTATTCAGAGGTTTGGATGGCTCTGCAAGCTGCTATGCTATGCTAGACACAGGAGGGCTGAAGGACCTGCAGGCAGCTGGGAAGATTGACCTCCAAACCAAGCAAGGAATAAATGGTCTGGCTGTTGAAAAAGGCAGGAGTGGCTCACAAATCTATTAGTTTTTTTGAAGATGTCAGTGAGCATTTGGATGAGAAAAATCATATAGATGTAAACTGTATGAAGCCAAGAGTTTCCACAATGTCCATCATCATAGGATCTTATGGAAACTAAGTAACAATGGGATAAAAGTGGCAGGTTCTTGTGTGGATAAACTATTTCTTAAAAATATAAGGCAGAAGGGAAAGTAAACAGTTCTGACAGAACAGAGAAGTCACCAGCGATGAGACCTGTACTGCTCAGACACAAATGGTCTGGAAAAGAGGATGAGTAATAAGCAAAGAAAGGTAATACTAAATTAGTCGAAGTGTTAGGAACAAGGGATCTGACGAAATGCACCGAGGTGTTACAAGACTCAGTGACTGTCAATGAAACAGAAGATGATATTTTCTGTAGGAGACTGTAAAGTGAGACAGGGTGGCAGAAAAATTAGTCTCAGCTTCTCATATCTTGATGTGACGATAGCCAGGTGTGTACAAAATCCACATGGTGTTCAGAGCAGTCAAGATAGTAGACAAGAAGTTGTGAGGAAATACAGACCAAATTAGACAGCATCATTTTGCTGCTGTGTACGCTTGTAGTGCACCTATTCCTTCCATGCAGGGCTGTCCCTCCGCCTCCAAAGAGGGCAGCAGACCTGGCAAGGATGCAGGGAGGGCTGGCAGGGAGTGATGAAAGCCATGGTACAGCTTTCAGGTGGGGAATGGCTGAAGTACCTGGGCATGTCAGTCTCAAATGACAAAGAAAGGACTGACACTAGTTGGGCTTTCCTTTTCTTCGTGCATGAGAGCAATGGGACACTGAAGAATCTAGCTGACAGCAGCCTCAAAACAACAGGAATGAAAAAGAGTGGAGTTTTTACACAACAGGAAGTTAAATTTGAAAGCTCCTTGTTATGGGATCTTGTGCTATAATTTTGTGTTCTCCAGGAGAAAACGATAAAGAAGGGAACCTACAGAGCATTGCTAACCATGAAGTAGCCATCCTGATAAGTCCTCGAGCTGTGGATTGGTAGGGGTTTGGGAAAGCAGCACAGATTTTTTTTTTTTTCTCTTCTCCTTTTTCTCCTTCTTCCTGAAAGCATTAGAAACGTCTTTTAGTGGAGTAAATCATGTTAATTTGTAAGCCACTAGGCAAGATGAAGTTTTTAGATTATCCTTTCTTTTTCTACAGCATCTTCCATTCAAGGACTTCACACCACTACAACGGTGTATTTGAGAATTCTCTCTGTTTAACAAAAGAGGGAACTTAGACACAGCAGTTTGCTGTGAAACAGGCAAAGAAATCAGAAATCTGCTTTTTTTAGAACAACTCTAGGGAAGACAGGAGGAAAGACTGACTCTAAAAGTGAGAATCAAAGGGGAAAGTCACTCTGCTGGACCCCAAATAAGTTTCCATAGAAACAGATTTTCCTGAAAATGAATTACTGCAGTATGAAACGAAGATTGTGGATCTAATTCTTCAAAATATTTAAGCATGTTCTTTGCTTGTCCCTTTTCAGCTCAATATGCATGCATGTGATTTCCTTGGAGGCTTATGTGCTTTATTTGATGAAGGCAGAAATAAGGATAAGCTGTGCTGAACTGGGATAAGGGCTTTCTTGTGCTTCCTTGCTGCTGACAAATTTGAAACTTAATTTTTATGACTACATGTGTTGCTTTGCTACTGAAAGTACAGATCTCAGTGCTTCAATATGGGAAGCACAAAGTTCCAGCAAACTCTTCCCACTAATGGGAGTCAGCAGAGTGTTTACATTGCTGGGTACTTTATTGTTTTCTTAATTAACTCTTTTTCTGTTTACATGCAGACTTAAATTTACATGGGATATTTATTCTGTAAATGAACGCTATGGTGATTATCAGATAATTAGCTTGAGAATTGATGACATAAGAAGTTGAGATTTGCTCCTAGTTTATCTTCTGTGCACCTCTGTTTGTGGCCTGTGGCCATTTTAAAGAGGAGATAGGTTCTTAATATCTTGCATGCTAATTGCTTTTATTGTGACTGTGTGCTGGTAAATGATTGGTTTTAGTTTAAGCTATTTAAGGCTGTTTTGTATGTCTTTTTTCCCCCTCTGTTGTGACTTTATGCTCAGCCAACTTAATAGGACAAATAAGTTCTGATTCAGAATTTCATTCCCATTTGCTATACTTGGAATAGATGAAGCTTTTCTGAGGGCAAGCTGCAGCTGTTCTTCTTCACAGAAACTTTCCATATTCTTATTCCCCCTTTATTTATTTATTCACATTGGCTTTCAACTTTTTATTTGTGGAGGTGATGCTGATTGTTACTCAAAGGTTTCACCATATGCCTGTGTACATGTCTCTATTGCCCATGCTGCCCTGCCAAACTTTTTATTTTCTACTTGTAGACACCCCCTTCAAGCTTTTCCCAGGAGCACTCTAGAGTCCCACATAATGAATTTAAGCCAGCTGATGATAGCACTCTGGGACTCTCTTCAGGTGCTGGAGAATGAGTAATCCTCATGGAAATTGTATCTAGTTTTCTTTTTCCCTTCCCTGAGCGCCTTCGTCTGTCCCAGCCAAAATAAACTCTTAAGGCATTTAAACAATCCTTCTCGGTGTAATGTTCTGTTGAGTCCCTATGCACTATCTCCCTAGCTTGTCATCCATCAGGCCACCACTGTAGTTGCTGCACTGGGCCCTCACAGGCACTGGGCTGGTGATTGTCACTGATGGTGAATCTGGTGCTGGAGCCCAGGTCATTGCAGAGTGTCAGCAGCAGCTGCAACTGTCCCCTAGCAGTGCTGGGCTTTGGTTTTCCAGCTGTAAGAACCGCTGGAAACTATTCTTGCCCAGAATTTCCTGCAATAGGGAGATGGAAGCCACACTTATCTCCTGAAGATTGTTGGTTTCTAGTGCTTGCTGAGAGCTATGCTCACTCTGCAGGCATCCTTCAAACCTTGGGATGGATTTTTTCTTTTGTCAGTGCCTGCCAGCTGTTACCAATGGAAGAGCATGCCAGCAATAACAGCAGTTATGTTGCTCCTTTGGTGGTGGTTTTCAGCTCAAAGCTTTTCAAGGTAAAAGGTAAGGGTGCTGTCATGGGAAATTATATCCCTCCAGCAAGACCAGTGAGGGGGCTGCAGGTGCCTGATGAACCATCTTTCTTCTTGGATGCCCTTGAGGGCATCCCAGGCCCATAAAACAAGCCATGGTGCTGCACACACCTTCCTCCCCACTGCAGGCCTGAGCTGTGTGGGTACTTCCCCATGCAGGCCATCTCTGCTGGTCTCTTAGCCAAGCACATTTCCCTTCTGTGCTTGCAAAGCCTGCTGTTTGTATGCCAGACAGAAGTCATGAGAAGCAATAAAAACAATCTATTTTTAATCCAATGTGAGACCTCATACTCTTGGCTATTTTTTTCATAATTGGTTCTGTTTTCTGCTAATGATCTACTCCCGCCTCAGAGTGTTACTTTGATAACCACTGTTATCAAAGAAGATTAAGACCGTTTCTTGCAGTGGAGACTGCAGGACATATGGGTGTTGCAAATGTGTTAGTGATAGACAGAAAGTTGTTTTGAAGCAGTGGGACAGATTGTCTGGGAATCCTGGCTTAGCAATGAAAGGCTGATGAGGTAAGTAGTGCTGGGAAAATCCTGTTAGGGAAGGAAAACAGCAAACCGGAACTGAGTGATCACAGGATGCCTCGTATTGAATATGCAGTTTCTCTAGAAAATTGAATTCAGTTTTGGCACAGAAATGGAATTTGTATTTCTCCATCTATTGCACTTGCTTCATTAGCAGGCTTGTAAGGTGCTCTGAACTTTCCAGCATTTAGTAATGGATTAGGACCAAAAACTTGTTCTGAAGCTTCAAGGCATTTGGTTCAGGTTTGGATCAGGCATTTCCACTTCCATCTGATTTGCATATGCTGTAGAGTGGGATGAAAGATCCAGAACAACTGGATGTTGTTCCTCTTGATGTGACAGAGGTTAGAAGCTCTGGTGTAGAAATTCAATTTGCTGAGGTTGAGGGGAGCTCTTTCCAAATTCAGGCAGGGCAGTATGGGCAATAGAGATTGGTGATAGAGATTCACACGTATGGTAAAACCTTTGAGTTTCTACCAGGACCATCTCTCCAACTCTGGGAGCTCCCCTGTAGCCACAGTCTATGTTTCCATGTTGGGCGTGTTTTGCAGCACTCTTGCTAAAGCACTTCCTCAGCTCTGTTTGCTCAGTGGGTGATTTGTTACTTGTTTCTCTGCCATAGATAGAAATCAGCTGTGATTTATTTGGGACAGGGTTAGGAGTGGTGTTTTGTGTGCTGCTGTGGGTGTAAGAGTTGTGTGATCTCATGGTGAAGGGTGATTGCTGCGCAGCACAAGGGCACAGATTAGGATAAACAACAGAGCAGTCTGAATCCACCAGCTGAAAGGGCATGGGATATCTAAAATCCTTCAGGTGCATTACTAAATACAGCTTCTCCCACTGCCTGCAGCCTTCTGATTAGGGGTAACAAAGTGGCAAGCTTGTCTCCTTTCTATTCTCTGCCTTTTAAGGAGGAGATGGGAGGATGAGCAAGGGAACAAATGTTTGCAGAAGAAAAGCAGCAGGAAGGGGTCTGCAAGCAGACCTGTCAATGCTTCTCGGGTCAAGGGAGTCATTATCTCCCCTCATAAGAGGCAGGGGGAAGGGACCTTGGGAGGGCTGTCTAAAGGCAGTGTCCCTGAGGAGAAGTAGAAATGCCCGAGAGGGGGACTGCAGAGAGGCCAGGAAGTGCAAAGACCTGGAGGGAGGCTGGAGGCCGGAGATGGAATGAGCCTTATAGAAGCATAGAACAGTCCAGGTTGGACCTTGAAAGATCATCTGGCCCAACCTTGTATGGGAAAGGGAGCCTAGATCTGGCCTCTGTCTAGTCATGTCTTGAAAACCTCCAGCAATAAGGACTCCACCACATCCCTGAGGAGGTTGTTTTGGTGATTGATAGTTTTCACTGTAAAATAATTTCTTATATTACAATGAAATCTCTTCTGGTACAACTGGTATCCATTGCTCCAGTGTCCTATCCATGTGGCTGCTTGTGAAGAGAGAGCCTCTGTCTAATTTGTGGCCACACTTTAGGTACTGAAAAACTGATGAGGTCCTTTCTGAGCCTTCTCCAGGGAGAAAAGACCTAACTTCCTCAGTTTTTCCTCACAGGGCAGGATGTCCCTTTGATCATCTTTGTGGTCCTCCTTTGGACCCTCTCCAGTCTGTCTGTGTCTTTTTTGAATTGCATGGGCCAGAACTGGACTCAGTATGCTAGATGTGACCTGAAAAGCACTGAGTGGGATGATCATGTTTCTGTCTCTGCCAGTAGCATCCCTGTGGATGCAGCCCAGGATCAGATTTGCCTTTGTTGCTGCAGCATTCCACTGCCAACTCATGTTCAGCTTATCCATCAGGACCCTGGTCCTTGAGTCCCTCCATGAAACCAAAGTCAGGACAGCCTGAGGGAGCAGATGTTTTGCCTGAAGGGTTTGTGTTACTGCAGATGGTACTACTCAACTTGGCTGGCTGCCGCACCGCAGTGCCGTGCCGTGCTGACAGGGAGAGGTGAACCAGACATGAGTGGCAGGGGTTGTTTGCATGCTGATGGTGGACAAAGTAATTGCAATATTGGCCATGAAGTCTTTGCTGCAACAGAAACCCCAGGGTGCCATAACACATAGCCTCCCTACCCCTGCCGAGCACCTGCTTCTTTCTTGTGGGAAGTGCTGAGGCCTGGTGATGGGGAAGGCCACCATCACCTGTACTGTGGCTCCTGCCTGGCAGATCTGCTGCCCACCGCTGTGGGATCTGTGTGTACACATCTTCCATGTGAGGCTCTGCCACACTGGCATTTGGAAAATATTTTCCTTGTGCTTGGGTGGAAGCTGCTTGCTTCTATTTTTCTAAAGTGCATTATTCTTTCCAAAATCCCCATCTTCCATATCTCTGTGCTACAGAGCTGACCCTCAGCACCCTGAGTCCTCATATGGAGCCTTTGCTCCTCTCTCTGCCTGGCTAGTTCTTAGCTTTTCATGCACCATGGGAGCAAGCTGAACAAGAGCCTTCCTGTTTCCCTTGCTGCAACTTGGCACTCTGTCAACCACAGCAAAACTGCAATTGTCTTGTCAATTTTTTGCTACTCTTGGTAAAATTTCTGAACCTCCACGAAAATCTAGCCACTACATAAGCTACAGACTCAGAAAGGTGAGCAACATTTGGCAGTAGATGAATCTGGTCAGAAAGACAACCTGGAAAGTGAGAAGGGACATACAGACCTGTGGGAACATGGACATGTCCCATAGCATCCATCAGGTTGCAGTCAAATGGGAAGCTGTCCTTCTCCCCTTCTGCATAAAGAAGTGGAGCCCATTGGACACCCATCATTTGGTGGAAGTAATGCTTGGACACTTCAGCCAGATTTTGAGAAGTTCACCCTGTCCCATCCTCCTCCCAGAGAGGTACAAGGCTGGGCCGGGAGGAATGCCAGACTGCCCCAGGAAGCCCACTAACTGTTACCAGCTCTGTTCCTTTGAAATCCAACTTGGGGTTGGGATGAGCCTCTTTTCTGAATCCTGTTAAGGAGGAATTGAAGGGTGGCACACTGGTCACAGTACCATGATGCACAAAGCAATGGTGAGCGATCCAATGAAGCAAGTGCCATTGTGGGGTTTCCGGTCAAGATGTGTACTAGAAGGCTGTACAAGGAGATCTACAAGAAAGTGAAATTAAAACCATGATTTGTTGCTTCAAAATGCTGAGAATTGTCAAACCATGGTAAATCTGGAAGAAATCACCATGGGCTTTTGGTTTGGTTGGTCAAAACCAACATTATTACCAGCAGGATTCTGCCCCATCTTTATGGACTGAAAATCAGTGTTATATCCAGCCTCATAAGCAATTGCACGACCAAGAAATATTTTGTTCAGCCTTGAGCTCAGTGAAGGTGACACTAGGTCAGGAGACACAGACTGTGTCCCTCAGCACAGCCCCCTGCTCTCACTGCAGCTCAGTTCACAAAACACATGTTTAGTTCCCCACGAGACAGAGGTCCTCCCCACTCCAGCTAGTGTCTGAGACCTCTTACCCACAAATGTGTCTGGGCAGTGGCAACGCTGCTTGGCCACCTCCCCAGTGGGGGCTGTTGCTTCTGGTGGGTTTCCTGCCCTATGGCTTGGCTAACCAACCTTGGCAGCTTCATGTGCTACAAGTTGAAGTGCAGCTAACCACCTCCACGTGAGGCTGCCTCCACAGACAGCTCAGTCTCTGGTAGCATGACTTGCAGCTACCACCTGTGACAGACAGCTCAGTACTATGGTTGTTTTCCCACCACATTACCAGGCCACACATCATGTCTCTCGTAGTTGTCTCTTAAAAGCTTTTACACTGGGCCAGTGGCTTGTGGGTCTCTTAGCTCTGCCTGCACACTGTATGGCCCCTGATGATGGAGACCTTTGAGAGACCCACTGCACTGTGATGGTGGCAGGGGACACCTTGTCCACCACTCTTCAGTTCCTTTCAGGGTAATGTAGGAGACCAAGATGCCCCAGGCAGGTGCTGTGTGGCCATTAGTTATATGGCACTTCTGCTCGCAGCAGCTGGTCTGGCTGGTATCTGGGAGGGAGCAGGAACCAAGCACAGCAATGTGCATTTCGAGGGGGCTCTGCATTGGACTTGGAGTCAGGAAACCGCAGGATCATTTTGGCTGACCTTGATCTGGAGACAGCTTTTCACCCACACATCTATTATTGGGTCTGAATAATGTTGCTGTGATGAAGACACCAAGGTGGAGACACTCCAGCCCTCTGCTTGAAGTGAACTACAGTGGACAATTATCTTTCCAGCTAGCAGCACATGGCTCTTTTTCTTGATAGGGCTTGTACGTCTCTAACGTTATGCCACTGACTCTTCTTTTACCTTTCTTCACTGAATTATTAAAGACTCTTGTGAAGAGCCTTAAAGCATCTTGCTTAAAGCAGCTCACAAGTGTTTCTGGACAATCCAGACTAAGCTTTTCATGCCCTTCACTGGACAGCATTTTAATCAGCCTTATAAGATCAAAATGGATTTAAACATGCAGAAGCCTAGAGGTGTAAAAGCATTGATATCCCAAGTAACCCACACTGGGAGGTCTGCTTAAATATTTGAGGATTGAGTCACCTGTACTTAAAAGAGAGCAATTAAGGAAACTAAAGGTGTTCCTGAAGGGCTGAATAATTCCTTCCCATCAGTTGCCACTACAAAGCTGGCTCTGGAGGTGCTTACAGCAGACCGTGCTCTTTTCTGGACAAGATAGCATCAGAGATTGAGAGAGGAGGAGCTGGAACAACCAGACTGTGTAAGTATCAGTAAACTGCCAGATCATGATGGTGTACAGCTGAGAGGTCTTGGGGAACATATGGTTCTTTCATCCTCATCTCAAAAAGAAATATTTCTTTTGTTGAAGAAAAAATAAACTACACATGCAAAAGAAAAAACACACCAACAAACCAAAACAAACAAACAACCCAAAACAAAAAACAACAGAAAAACACCAATCAAACAAAAAAAAACATGACCAACCACCAACAAAACCAAACAAACCCGAAACAAACAAACAAACAAACCCACAGAAAAAGCAGTGTTTGATAGGGTTGGAGAATGTTGTACTCACATTTTTAACAGCTCTGGGGATGATCTGGAGAATTACAGGCCTGTTTGACGTGCATGCAAATGAATGCAATACCTAGCAAATTAGGACAATTGGCCGTGTAGCTTACATGGGTAAGACTGCTTGGAGGTGCAACCTGCAGAGATTCTGCAAAAGGAAGCCACATTTGCTGAACTCTTGCAAGCTGTTGAACAAACCGTGGAATTAGCTGAGAAATGTCTGACATAATTTATTTAGCTCTTTCAGCAGCCTTTTTGCAAGCACATGTTCAAGATGTGGCTGCAGCCATCCAGCTAACAGTGGTCTAAGTGCATTATCACTATGGCTCCAACACTGTCTGGGAGGTGGGCAAGCAGGTGATCAGTGGTGGCATGGGGGATGAGGTGCAGTGCCTTGATCATCTAAGGCACAGTAACCCCTGGGGACAGGGAGAAATGTGCCAAAGCTGCAGTGAAGCTTAAGTCATTCAAGGAGGAGGAGGAGCAGTGGGTAGAAGATCTGAAGGGGGAAGCAACGGGTTCACTTGGAGGGTAGAAGGAAAAAGGGGTGATAGGAAGGGGTACCTATGCCAAGGATAGTGTCAGAAAAAGTCACTGGGGGGTCAAAGTGTGAAAGGTGTTGTCTCCTTAGCATTGCATATTTATGTCCCTTACACTGAAGATCTGGGTGTGTAGAACACCACCAGGCTGGCAGCAGGAACAAAGCTGTGTTGCTGGGTAATTTCAAGGGTCTGTGCTGGACCACTCCTGGGGGAAATGTTGAAAGAAATTCCAGATAGGTGACAATTCAAAAAGGGATTATGCAGGGAGAAGAGAGGACTCATTTCCTGGTAACATCTGAGTTAATAACCTCCAGGCACAGAGGACCAGGCTCTTGCTGTGCCACCAAAGCACATCTGATCGATAGCGCAAAGTCCCAACTTGCACATTAGCGGAGTCAATTATCAGCTCTACTCTCTGCTTCCTTGATTATTATTTCAGCATGTAGCAGCTGCTTTGCAAGCGTTATGGCCCATCACACTCTGAAGGGACTGAGTTAAATGCAGATTATTGACCGATGAGGCCATAAGAATGTACTGTAAAATATACAGTCACGTTCGCCCATAAATCTCCAGTGAGAGTGCTTTTTAAAGAAATTCCTCTTGTGGTGGGAGGGCTCTGGGTCACTGTCATGTTTTTTCCACCTGATTCCTGCTGTCTCCTCTGTGGTGGTGTTGTCTCTCTTGGCATTGTATCTTCACATGAATGACTGGCTCTCCCTCCCTTGAGTTTCCATCAGGACCTTTGGGCTTCAGCAGGGACACTTGGGTTACAGCTGGTTCTGTACATGGGCAAGGTGAACTGTATTCAGTGTTTCTGCTTGTGTCCCAGGTTTCTTGCTGCTCCTGACTTTCTCAAGTTGCTTCAAGCTCCTTGATTTTGACTGAGGTTGTCGGCTTACAGTTTGAAGCAGCCTAAATTCTGGTAAGCATGAGCAGACTAAATCATGAGCTGTTTGAAGACTAGGTAGTGACAGCTTTCCCTCCTCTGCCAGTCTGATGTACTGCTGGCTGTCAGCCACATGGTTCATGGAGGCAGACAGAAGTGCCTGGGCCATTTTGCTTTGCAAATCTCCTCAGCGTCAGGATTTAAGCCTATTTCAGGGGAAGGGGTGCATGTCTTTATGGTTATGAATTGAGAATGCTATGCATCTCCACTGAAAATCTCTTTCTATTTAAGTTGCTGGTAGCTAGGTCAACAGTGATGATGTGCTCAGCAGCTCATTAGCTCAGTGGTGCCCTTTGTCCAAAACCTTAGAGAATCCTGGGGTCATCCTGAGCAGGTTATTGGTTATTGCAAGCAGAACACATGCTGTCAGTTTGTGTATAAATGCACGTGTTCCTCTTCTGCTCTAGTGGCTAGGCATCAGAGATCACTGGTTTTGATCACTGCCCCCAAGCTGACAGACCCACTGTTTTATCCCAGGTGATAAAGTTTTATGGCCTTGAAGCTATGTCCCTGCTGCTGGCAGCCCACTGGGGTTTTCTTAGTGCTTCTAAGGAGTTCTTGATCTGCTTCTCCCCAGGGTGCTCTTCTTCCAAAAATGGCAGAGGATTTCACATGCTTGAGCTGGAGCCCCAAGAGATGGCTCATTTAGAACTTGACACATTATTGAAATTTTGGGGGTTTATTAATATAGTTCTGATATGATTCTACCATGATTTTTTTTCCCTAAGCTTTCTCAAGTCCAGCATCCTGGCCATGGTTCTGGCTGCAAGTGTTTTTAAACCTTTCACTGTTGGAGCAATTGAGGTCCTCAGGGCCAGGCACTCATGAGTTCCCAGGGAGGCCCAAATCCACTGGGCTGGTGCCAGCAGGTGTGTGGGGGGGTGTCCTGCTGATCACAGGTCCTAGGACCTGGTGCTAAGTCCCACTACTGCAGTGTCTTCATGTCATGCAGATAAAAGAATTATAAGAAGTAACGGGATGGAGATGACTCCCCACTGTGGCAGGGATACCATGTAAACATTTCTTGGGGATGAAGAATAAGCTTTTTGTTGTCTTCTACTCTGATGTATACTGCTGTGAGAGCTGCCTGTGCTTCAGAAAGGACCACAATGACTCACTGGTGTGTGCTGGGGAGCAGAGCTGGCCAGAGGAGCAACCAGAGTTTCTTCTTGTCATGGGGGATGGGAGAGGAAGGGATGTGCTGCTCCATGGGGTAATAATGCTGTAAGAGTCCAGGCAGGATGGCCAAGGACCAGGGAAGTGGGAATCCAGTTCCCAGCCTTGCTCCCCACCTTGGGGA
Organism: Chloroceryle amazona; assembly: GCA_027560015.1. NCBI lineage: Eukaryota > Metazoa > Chordata > Aves > Coraciiformes > Cerylidae > Chloroceryle > Chloroceryle amazona. The sequence continues at coordinate 115,037 of JANHFX010004160.1, forward strand.
GGGTGTTTTGTTCTCAGAAGTGCCTTTGTCCAGATCTGTTTTTTTCACTTTCACAGGGGAAGAAGGTGAATGTCACAAGAGCAGCCAACAAGGGTACCAAGGTGGCTGAGTGCAAGACCACCATGGGAATGGCAGCATGAGGGGAGAAGGCAAGTCTCTAGAGCTTGTAATTTTTCTGACAGTATCTCATGTTAGGAGTAATGCCAGGTAGTTTTTCCCTGCTGTGGGCAAGGAGACCCAGCACAGGCACATAGATACTCCTGAGTGCATTTGTACTCTTGGTCTAATGCTCCTTCAGCTTGTCTTTCCCACCATAGGAAAAATTTCTACCCATACCTCAAACATACATTGAGCCTAAACTGATCTACTTGTGTTATCTGCAACCTACTGATCCTGTATCTCTGGTTGGGGGGTGAAGAAAGGGGTAGTCAGGACGAGGGCAAGGGAAGCATCAAAACTTTGAGTCAGGAGTCTTGGATTTATCACAGGCCCTTTTGCAAACCACTGCAGTAACCCCAACGGATGGCTTGCTGGCTTATCCATAGTTTGGATGGAGGTAGGTAGCTGCCATGACATTTTCTTTCTCTCCCTCATGGCTAGCCTATCAGGAAATGTCTCATGCTTCTCAGCAGCTTTCACTGAGGTTACCTACCCCTGGACATGTGATGTTTTAGCCTTGAAAGCTAAATGTGGTGAGGGTGAGTGGTGGGAGGGCTCATTACACGTGCCTGGCAGGCTCATACATTGATGCTGCATGTTTGTGTCGCACCCCAGCTGCCTGTAAAGAAGTTAACACAGCCATACTGCTTGGTCCATGTCCTGTCTCTCGTCCCACACACACCCCACAGCATGTTTTCTCTTCACTTTGTCCCAGGAAGAGCCATGCACAGCAGCACACGGCATGGCCACAGATGTACAGCTGGTGGAGCAGTTGCAATAGAATCATACCATGTCTTTGAGTGCTGTGAATTTGTTGATGTTTGTTTTCTTTAGCTCCTTTTTCATCTCATTTTGTGTTCCTGGGCTGTTTAATACACGTGTTCACCTTCAGCTGCATCACACACATTTAATTTCACTGCCAAGATCAATCTCTCCTATCTTCTCTGCCGGAGTAAATCTGTCATCTTCTCTGCCAGACCAAAGCTCTAGTAGCAACCCTGCATAAACTCCACTCCTTTCCCACTCTATTCCACACCTTGTATATGTTTGAAACACCTTTGTTTAAATATCATCCTGGAAAGAAAGGTTTGCTGGTGATGGAGTTGGCCTTCTTATCAAGGACATTGCAGTGGGGTTGAACTCATCCAGGAGGAACAAAATCCTTTTGAAGACCATCCAGGAAAGAATCATTGTGAAGTGACTTCTCTTCCTTCAAAGGCTTGAGGTATGTTGAAAAGCCAGTGAGCTACTGGATTCTTTTCCTTGCTTGTCATTGTTGTAGAGGTCTAATCAGCTTGGAGTCTCATAACTGCCTTGTGCAACCCACCTGGAGATCTAGATAATATCTCCAGCACTTGTTATGTATGCATTGATGTTCATTGCTGCCTTTGCCTGCTCTAGATTTGTCAGGCTACGTGATGAGAGTCCTGTAGTGTGGTATGACGTCTACACAAACTGCAAGCAACTGAAACCACACTGAACCAGCACAGGCTGTTCATGCAACACTCCTAGTTCTACAGCCGTTTTCATAATGGCTTTCTCTTGCTTCTTTTAAAGCCTCCCATGTCCCCACAGCCATAGACTCATGAGCTAGAGACCTATAATTGTCACCTGGTTAAAGTTGATTGATGTGTGACAGATCTACACCAGTTTATACACTGGTCTTCAGGTTGCATCGTCCCACAGCTCCCCAGATGTGTCTCAGCAGTCCCCTTGGACATGTCCTCGGCTTCAGCCCAGGGCAATTACCTGAATACCAAAGCAGGTATGTGGTTAGATGTGGTTATATTGGCTCTTTCAGGGTTGCAAGTTAGGCTCCCATAGCCCTAACTGTGTCCTTTGATGTCTGAGAGATGTGAAAACACTTCAGTTTTGGAGAGGAGGAGGCTGCTAGGGAATACAAATGAAGTTTGCTAAACCACAGAGACAGTGAAGAGGGAGTTGTTGTTCACCCAGCCCTGCAGCACAGCCACCATGTGACGCTCACTGAAACTCCTACACCTCTTTGGAAAAATCTACAAGATGAAGCACGTTTTCATGCAGCAGGTCCCAGATGCCTGGCCCTTACTGCCCTGGGGAGGCAGGCAGCACCTGCAGGCTTGGGCAGGGTGACAGGCATTCAAGGACAGGAGGCTCAGTGTCCTCTTAGAACTTTGACTCTGTAATGATGTGTGCTGTGTGAGGATGGTGGGGACAGACCCCAGGAGCGGTTAACCCTGTGTGCTCCCTCCCATGGCCATGGTGGGAGACTGAGCTACACAGCCCATCAGTGTGCCCTGGATAGGCATTTCCTAGGTGTCTAATCCCAAGAATTAAAGCCTGAGAAAAATGTCCCTCTTTCTGATCAGAGCTGAGGATTTGGAAGTTGAGAGGTAATACTGCCAAGGAATTATCAGGAGGTTAAATATGCGAAATCACACTGGTGTCCTCAATTTTTCTGCTCCTGGATTCTCTGCTGTGGCAATGTTCAAACTCAAATGTGTCCTGCTGGGTGATGTCTCATCTTTTCTTGCTGCAACACGGAGGTTGTGGTTTGTGGCTGAGGGCCCCACTGGTGGCAGCAACCCAGCAAGGACCAAGCAAGCTGAAGCCTCTGATTAAAAATGCCTGTGTGGGAAGGACATATCTAGCCATGCCCCAGAGAGCTGTAACTGCCTGGTGACAGCTGAGCGAAGGCCAGCATGTCAACAGGATCTCAGTCCTCTATCAGCTTACCTACATTTGTGGAAATAGAGGATATAAGTCAAGGAGCCTTAATATAGCTGAGACTGCTACTCTCTCAATAAAATTTCATTGCAACTTGAAGAGAGGGCAGTGAGGACACATCCATGGGCATGGGTAAAATGCTGTCTTAGGCCTCTCTACTGTAAAAATCAGCCTGGAAATAAACGTCAGCTGGAGTGAAGCTTCATCCAGTGGTGCTTTTGGGGCTGGCAGCTGCAGGGTGGCTGCTAACACCTTGCAGTGCTGTGGGGGTGGCACTGCTTGCCTGCTGCCAGACAGGCTAGGGATTGCACTGACACACACAGGCAGGCTGCAAAGAGTGCCGCAGAGAGTATGAATGCTTCAGCTGCTGAGCACCTTATTAGCTGTGTCAGGCAGGAGGTGCTGGAGGGGAAGACAAACCTCCACCATGGGGCAGAGATCTCCAGCATTCAGAGGCACTATTGGCCCAACCTCAGCAGAGAAACATGGCAAGGCTGAAGCACCTGCAATCCCCAAATAAGCAGGAAAGAGTTATGCATGCTTGTGCCTGTAGGTTGCAAGGCAGGCGAGAGGTAAGGTGGCTGCATCCTGAGGACATGACTGGGCCATCTGGGGACACAGAGTTGGGCTGTCTGCTGGAGGAGGAGGTTGAGAAGCTGCTGCTTAGGGAGCATGTATAGTGAGGCGAGAGGGGCACAACTCATATGCATATGAAAGGGCTGGAGCTGTGTGCTCCCTGGCCATTCAGGCAGCAGCAGCATCTTCGGAGTCAGACTGGGTAAGGTCTCCAGCATTCAAAGCCACCTGGTCTGGTTGACTGGCTTGGGAAAAGCTCTCAGAGTAGAGAGTGAGGTTTGGTGATGCAGTGACCTGTATGAGCACCTGGACTGGAGGGAAGGTGAGAAAAGGAGGTTCAGGGGAGACCTTATCGCTCTCTACAACTACCGGAAAGGAGGTTGCAGAGAGGTTGGGGTCGGTCTGTTCAACCAAGTAACAAGTGATAGGATAAGAGGAAATGGCCTCAAATTGCACCAAGGGAAGTTTAGGTTGGATATTAGGAAGAATTTCTTTACTGAAAGGGTTATCAGGCATTGGACTGACTTGCCTGGGGCAGTGGTGGAATCTCTATCCCTGGAGGTATTTAAGAATCATGTAGACATAGTGCTGAGGGATATGGTTTAGTTGAGGCCTGGTTACTCTTAGGTTAATGATTGGACTTGATGATCTTAAAGGTCTTTTCCAATCTAGGAAATTCTGTGATTCTGTGAGGGCACTTGCTGAGGGAAAGCAAAGGTGAGCAGGTAGCTCTCTGCCAGATATCTCCCCCATTCAGGCTCAAGCAGTGAGTCCCCTCCTGAGGTGCTGGGCTGTTTGTCACAGCTCCAGAGGGGCTCTGCTCACTCAGCTCTCTCAGACTCAAAGTCACAGTGGTCTTCCTGGAACAGTGGTGTCATGGTTTTAAATAGCGTGTGGGTGAGCTCAGCTGCTGGGTGTAGATGAGAAAAGGGTGGGCTCTCTGCTCTGTAATTTAAAAGATGACTTTTGTTTATCTATGACTGCATTACCACCATCTAGAAACATCAAAGCCCCTGTAGCTGTTTCTAGGTTAGCAGTTTTCTGTCCTTGCTGTGCAACTCCCTGGGGGTGCCCATCCTGCTGCTCTTTAGGGACTGAGGTACGTGAGCCTGCTGTCTGCTGGTAGTCCTGCTGACACAAGGGCATGTGGCCGCCACTGGAAAGTACTCTGGGCTCTACAAATGGTTGAAAATCTTTGGTTTAGTGGGGAAATGCCTAATGCTTCCTGTGTGGCACAGACCCAACCTCAGTGCAGGATAGATCTCTGGTCCCTATCACCCTGGGTCACGTATCAGTGTATGTTTACTTAAAAGGCCCAGCCAGGTCAAGCAGACTCTTCTTCCAGGACCCTTTGAGCTCCTCCCCAACCAACAAGTCCTGCAAGGAGGAGGAAGATGGTTGAGCTGCCTGTTCTTCTACTTGCTGGCCCACCTCTGCACCTTGGGATGATGCTTTTCCAGGCCAGCTCAGCAGTGCTGGCTATTGAGTTACCCCCTTAGGTTGTCACTGAAACACCTCAATGTGGCTTCACAGGCAGCTGGTCTTCTGAATCTTCACTAGCCTCTGGCACAGTCCTGCTTGGAGAGAGGTTCATGAGAGGATTGCTGCTGCGAGGGCCCCAGGCTTCTTTGGAGAAGAGAGCCCTATGGTCAGCAGGAAGGGACCATAGTCCCTATGCCTGGACGCAGGGGAAAGTCTCTTCGCTGGCTGAACTGCTCTCAGCACTGAAACTCCCCTCCCTGCTCTGGTGCTCCTCTGCTGGCATTCGACATGGAAATGATCATGATTTATTCTGGAATAATAGGATGAAATGCTGCAAAGGAAAATTTTACACCGAGAATCAAGATAAATTGCCCAGAGCAAAGGCAGCCAAGAGAAGGGAGGAGGGAAACTCCATTGCTCTGGTCCCTCAGAGAACCAAATATTGCACTGGAAAATAAAATGTTGGAAATAACGTGATGCTGGCCAAAGAGTGCCGTCTGAAATAGAAGGGGTGGGTGCTGACCTTCTCATAGCCTCTGAAGTTTTACTGGTGGTTAATGCAGGGCCTCCCACAGCCTCGCACCCCTCTTGCCCCTCTCTGCCAGGCAGGAGGGGGGAGGCAGGCGATGGCTCCCGGAGAGCCCAGCAGAGTTTGAGCCGACGCCGGCCTCCCGCAGGGTTTCTGACAGTCTGGCACCATCTGCTGGGGCTTCCCGGTAACTAAAGCGGGTCTGGGGAGGCTGCTGTGCCCCAGGACAGCCCTCTGAGGGCTGGGGACAGCGAGGCGGCAGAGCTTCCCGTGGATTTGTCTCTGCCAGGAGGGCAGAGACCACCCTCTACTCCTCCTCCTCCTGGTCACTGCTTTGCAGTCAGTGTCTTTGGTAGCATGGTGGCGAAGATGGTGGATGGCCAGTCTTTACAGACACAGGGACAGATTCCAGCTCCAGCCAATCCATCACTGGCTTTGAGGCAAATTAGCCACATAGGAATCTGAGATCTCTGTGCATTACGCAAAGCCAGAAAAGAAATGCTGAGTCCTGTGAGCAAAGGCATCACCGATTGCCACGTGCAGGCAGGAGGAACCCATCCCTGCCCCCATGATCTGGCAGCATGAGTGTGGGCAAGGCTGTTTGCAGAAGCCACTGTCATCCCTATTGTCTTTACCCTGAAGTAGCTGGGCAGGAGGAGTTACGCTGCCCCTTTCTGATTTTGTCCCCAGCTCCTGGATGAAGCTGTGCCCGACACAGGCCCCTGGGCCACACAAGCGACAGGCAAGAGGCATCACGGGTTCACAAATGCTTGTCTTTATTAGGGGCTCCAGCAGAGGAGGGAGGAAGGGAAATGGAGAAAGGAAGAAACTTGCCTCCAGCAAGATGGTCTGCACAAATGGACTCACATATAAATTAATTTAGAAGTTGAAATTGGCCTATAATGAGAGAGTTACAGAGAAAAAAAGGACTGTGTGCTGCAAGCCACTTAGGAATCTGAGATCTCTGTGCGTTACACAAAGCCAGAGAGGAAATGCTGGGTCCTGTGAGCAAAGGCATCACATATTGCTCTGAGTGGTGATGGACAAGCTAAGGCCAGCGATGTTGCCTACCCCATAGTCCTTCACTGGCCCTGGGTACCTTCCCCCAGAAGCATTTCCCTCTTCTGATATAACTACAAGGCATAGGGCTCTTGAAACTACCTCTAAATGCCATCATTAAAAACCGGTTTTATTTCAAGGCAGCTTTTAGTAGCAATGGTTCTAGAGTTAGTTCTCTGGAGAAATATGGTAGTTTTGAGGATTTTCTTTCTAAAAATAAAGCAGTCTCCCAAGCCCACTGCTGTGGTTGGGCTTTGTGCTTACAGGCTTCTGTCGACAGCTTGCTTAATGAATGAAGATGTGAGAGAAGAAAAGCTTTTCAGTGAAGAGACTGTGTGCTTCCCAGGGCTGGAATAGTAAACAAGACATAAGCGGTGATTGAAAATACAACATCCTCCTCTCAGTACTCCCTAACACAAGCAGAATTGATTTCACCTTTTTAATTCCTTGAAACCAGAAAAGAAGTTGGTGTGCCTCCATGCATATAACCTGTGAATTATCTGTTTGAGAAGCGCACAAAGATACAAGCTGAGTTACATACAGCTGGTAGATGTGGGGAACGTTCAGTCTACGATCTTTTTCCTCCTAACAGTGGTACCCAAAGCTGTCCAGAAACACATTGCCTCTGATTTCATTCTCTCCAAGCAGCTAACCTCCACCCTAATGCTGCCTTTCTGACATGCAGGGAATAACCATTTCTCTCCTTTGAGTATCAAGTGATGTCAGATACCATCCCCAGTTGTGAATATGAGCTGTTCGTGCAGTCCTGTTGCTTGCTGTGCCTCACTTCAGTGCCTGCAGATGGGGGGACGAAAGATGGAGGCAAGCTCACGAGGAGGGTCTGTGTTTCCCCACTGCCTCATTTCATGATAAATCCACTCTTTGCATGAGGGAAAGCCATGCTTCTCCTGAAAAGCTCAGCAAGCCTGGACCCTTCACAGCCTGGCCTGCTCACCTTGACCATGCGGAGCTGGCTCTCCTTGTGGGACTGCTGCCTCTGGAAGCTGCTGCCTTCCCTGCAGTCTGACCTGGCATTTCTCTTCCTATGTTGGTAGTGTATTAGCATATTTTGTCTCCTTACTGTCACATGCTGTCATAAAATATGCTCTCAAACTATTGGCCAGGGAGCTTCCAGAGACTGCTAATAGAGAGAAAAACAGCATCTATATAAAGAAAATCAAATGTTCAGTTAGCTTTGCTCAAAACTGAAAGGCTTGCAAACCTCCTTTGTAACAGAGAAGGCAACGTAAAGAAATACTGAGCAAGGAGTAAGAGCCAGCAGGTACTGCTATATAGTGTCTGTGAAGACCCGGTGCAGCTTCTATGTGCAAGAGGCACTGAGTGCTCCCACTTGCCCAGCTCAGTGCTCACCAGCACCACTCCAGTCCCTCCACAGTGCTGGACTTGCAGGGTAGCAGGAAACCTCCTGGGATGTCTGTTGGGGTTCTTTTCCCCAGGGCTTGTGGAGTACAGAGATCAGCTTCCTGGAGTAATTTTTAAATGAGTTCTTCCAACAGAAGAGGTTCTGTCTTATGCAGGATAAAAGGGGACCTGGATGATGTTGGTGTGCATTGACCCAAAAATGCATCAAAGAAGATGCATTTCATATCAGCTAGAAACCCAATAGAAATGTCTTTGCAGACACAAGCCTCCTATGGGTAGACAGGAACAACCAAATTTCTCTAGCTATTACCTCTCCTGGGAATATCTGAGATAACACTGAGATGTGATTTTTCCTTTTTCCTAGAATGCAGCACATCTGTGTTTTCTGCTGAGGTCAATTAGAGCTATAGAAGATCAGAGGCTGATGAAAAATGAGTGTCATGTTATTGTTTTGCCTCCTGGAGTAGCAATTCTTTGATTTCTGGGTTATAGTAAAGTACTTACTTCAGAGTCACGTGAAGAGCGGTTGTGTGCTCCTGCCTCTTCCCTAGGGCAAGAAGGCAACCAGCTGGCTATATGCTCTCCTGAAGAAAGACAAAAGGATAGCAGCCAGTTTGGTTGGCCTGCTTTCCTCCACCCCATTTCCAATGCAGCAGTATGTCCTAGAGGGCATGATCTTGTCAGTTTCCAGGGCTTTCTTGCCCCATGGGTGCTTGTCCCTTGCCTCCTGGTTTCTTAGCATCTGCAGATACAACTGGAGGCCCATGGCCTTGCAGGACATGTTGGTGCAGGAAGCATTGGTGCCACACTAGTATTTCCACTGTTTGATTTTTTTGTGTGCAGGAGTTAATGCCCAGGCTTGTTTTGGCAGCTCAGTTTCTCATTAAATGGCTTGACCCCCAGGAGCACTGCCCATCTCTCCTGGATAGTGTCACAAGGGGCGCCTGCTTCCCTGCAAGGCTTGCCTGTGCTATGGCAGAGGAGGAGGGAGGCAGGGATGGAGTTGTTTCACTGCTGATGTGACTTCAATCTCAGGGTTACAAGTGGGCATGGCTCCAATCCACCTCCTGCTCTGAGGTGCAGCACCACTTGGAAGAGCACAGTCCTCCTGCCCCCAAACACCAAGGACGAGCAACACTCAGCATTGGACTTACACCACCTCCTCCTGCTCCTTGTGATGAGGCTACTGTGTTTTTGTCACTGGGGCAAGGCCAGCGAGCTGTTTGCTCTATGACAGCACCAGGCTCACATCCCAAAGTGTTTTGCTGCTCACTTTTCCCACCCAACAAACAGATGAGTGGGATTATTTGACTGAAGGAGATTTTTTAGCCACACCAGCCTCTCTGGTGGCAGCCTTAGAAAGAGGTTATCCATTTGGCAGTGAAAGAAAGGTACCACCTTCCCTAGCATGGGCAGTCCTTTGGCTGGGATCAATCTCCCAAATTCCACCAAAATCAGAGAGGCCTCTGGACTGATGCCAAGTCAGGAGCTGCCACCTTTTTGCTCAAGGACACATGTGGTGTGTGATGAGGGCCTGTTATGATGGTGAAGAGAGCTTGGTGCTCTGCCTCTTCCAAACAAGCAGGAGGTCTTTTGTGGGCAGCAAGGAGCTCCTGGCATCCAGCAAAATGTGGGACCCAGAACTTCTGGACACACTGCTACTGCACTCTGGCTCTGCTCAGCGTGAAAAAGCAAACTGCTGTGGGGGTCACTCCAAACCTCATCAGAAAAGGGCTCCACAATATGTCAGAGACAACAGCAGAAGAACTAAACACTTGCAAAGCATTTCTGAGAAGTTCCTCTGCTTTCTGCCATTCAAGGAAAAAGTCTCGGAAGAGGATACATAAGAGAACTGGCTTTGGCTAGAGTCATGTATGGAAAGCTGGAGCTGAGGCTGCTACAGTTAAACTCAAGAGACAGGAGAGAATGTTTGTGTGGTTTTGGGGCATTTTAGGCAGGTTTTGTCCTATTCTGTCCTCAAGTTTAATGACTGTGGTACGGAAGGAGAGCAAAGCTCTTTTCCTGCACGTACAGCGCTGGCAGAGTCCATCGTACTCTGCACTGGCCCTGTGATGTATGCCTGCACTCCTCTCCTGGGAGAAAGGGGCCCCTGCAAGTCAAGAAAAAGCTGACTGCATCTGCAAGCCATTTGTGGTGCAGACAGTCTTGACTAATGACTCTGCCCTTGAGCTGGCTTCTGTCACCTCAGCATTACAGCATGGGAGACTGGCAGGGCTTCGGTGCTTGGCATCTCCCTCCTGCTTTTGTTCGCAGTGGCTGGAGGACAATACCAGCGTGTGACAAGCTGATCCAAATGGCCACAGATTGGACAGATTTCAACACATGTTTTTAATGTCTCACAAATCCTTCCCTTCACCGTGCTCTGGCCACAGCTACCTGACAGGCTTCCCTTCTACAGATCCATGGACACTTGCCCATCTCATGTTTGCCCAGAGAGCCCAAAGCATGTGAATAGAAGAAGCAGCAGACCAAGTTCTTTGCCCTCAAATGCAAATGAAAAGCAACAACATGCAACAGTAGCAGGCAGCCTCTCTGTGGCTTCCCTCCCTGTCACAATCCTCCAGTTTATGCCTGAGATGAGCACCTGGTGAGGGACACTGGAGTTTGAACACCTGCTTGGCCCAGCTGCCTCCACTTGCACCACCACTCCACAGCTGGAACCCAGAAAAGGCCATAAACATGGATAAAGATGAGTTGTTTCTGTGCTGAAGGCCATTTCCAGGGAGCACATGGCATGGTCTGCCACACGTTGCTGCCTCAACGTGCTGTGCTGGCCACATGTCAATGTGATTTTGCCCTGAATTACAGTGTTCAGACAACAGAGATCCAGAGGAGAATTTCACCTGCTGGCGGGGTCTTTCTGGAGATTTTTGTACAGGGTTTAGGGGCTGTATCTGCTCCTGGCAGGAGATGGGGTACACCTATCTAAGCATGGGAAAAGGATCTTCTCGCAGGAGTTAGTAGCCCATATTGAGAGGGCTTTAAACTAGAATCAAAGTGGGAGGGGGAAAAACCTGGGACTGCTAAAGATAAGCCCTGGGGCGACATACTGGTGTTGGAGGCAATATCTGTGCCTCAGATCAAGTGCATGTATGCCAATGCCCATAGCATGGGAAATAAACAGGAGGAGTTAGAAGCTATTGTGCACTAGGGTAACCATGATATAATTGCCATCACAGAAACATGGTGGGATGGTTCGCATGGCTGGAGTGTCACAGTGGATGGCTATAGGCTCTTTATTAGGGATAAACAAGGAAAGTGAGGTGGATGGGTAGCGTTATATGTTAAGGAGTGTTTTGACTGTCTTTGAATTCATGTTAGACACACTAAAGTGGAAAGTCTATGGATAAGGGTGAAGGGGAAGGCCAATGAGGCTGATATTCTGGTGGAAGTCTGCTATAGACCACCTGACCAGGACAAAGACACTGGTGAGATATTCTTTCAACAATCTGGAGATGTCTCGCATTCACTAGGCCTTGCTCTCGTGGGAGACTTCAACCTACTAGATGTCTGCTGGAAGTATAACACAGCAGAAAGGGGCCAGTCCAGGAGGTTTCTGGAAAGTGTAGATGACAGCTTCCTGTTGCAGCTGGTAAGCGAGCCTACCAGGGGTAGTGCCCGGCTAGAGCTACTCTTTACGAACAGGGAAGGGCTGGTGGAAGATGTGGTGGTTGGAGGTCATCTGGGGCACAGTGACCATGATGTGACACAATTTTCAATATGTGGTGAAGTCAGGAGGGCCGTCAGTAAAACCTCTACCTCGGTCTTCTGGAGGGCTGACTTTGGTCTACTCAGGACTCTGGTTTGGAGAGTCCCTTGGGAAGCAGCCCTCAAAAGCAAAGGGGCCTGAGAAGGCTGGGCTTACTTTAAGAATGAAGTTATGGAGGCTCAGGACAGGCTGTCCCTATGTGCCAAAAAATGAGCCAATGGGGTAAAAGACTGTCCTGGTTGATCAGGGAGCTTTTGCAAGAACTCAGGAAAAAAAAAGTGTATCAAGTTTGGAAAAAGGGGCAGGTGAACCAGGAAGTGTTTAAGGATATTGCAAGGTCATGTAGAAAGAGAATTAGAGATGCAAAAGCTCAGTTAGAACTTAATCTGGCCGATCGTGTTAGGAATAATAAAAAGTGTTTTTACAAATACATTAATAACAAAAGGAGAGCCAGGGAAAATTTCCATCCCTTACTGGATGAAGGAAGGATCATAGTAACTGAAGACAAGGAAAAGGCTGAGGTACTTAACACCTTCTTTGCCTCAGTCTTTAACAAAAAGACTGACTATCCTCAGGGCAACTGGGATCCTGAGTTGGTAGTCAGGGATGGGGAGCAGAATATCCCTCCTGTAATCCAGGAGGAAGTAGTTAGGGACC
>JANHFX010004161.1:0-34542 GCA_027560015.1 Chloroceryle amazona
ATCTTGTGCACCACACTGGGGGTGCAGAAAGTGAAAGGCTGCACCTGTGGGGAGGGGTGGACAGGGCAGGTGACCCCAAACTGACCAGCGAGGGATTCCAGCCCATATATGTCATACTCAATATAAAGCAGAGGGATCACAAGAATCAAGCTCTCTCCTTCAATGGCTGGAATCCAAGGAGGACTCTGTACATTCTGCCTTCAATCCTGATCCATGTGCTCCTGAATCCAGCTCCTGATTCACATTCCTGTCTGCTTCTGACTCCAGCCTGGCACATCCCCAGTGCCTGCTCCACAGCATCAGTGCTGGCAGTGATGTAATTGCCATAGGGAGAGGGGTTGGGTTCCATACTGGGTTTGTATATACTTGTATGTATTCCATTTTTGTTATTATTATTTTCCTTAAAGCTGTTCTACTTTCCTTTTCTAATCGCTCAGTCTCTCTCCCTTATTGCCTTTCTCTTCCCCTTTGGGGAGGGAGAGGAGTTAACAGAGAGCATCTGTTACAGGTCTAGCGGATTGCCCTGACCTTAAACCTTGACAAACAAGCAGAAGTTCCCTGTGTATCACACTACAGATGAGGCCGGTACCCATTTTTAAGCACTTCCAGTTAAGAAAACTACAACTTAAGCAGTCCAAAACTAGTTTTTTTTTTTAGCCTAGTTGTCATTGGCTTGGAAAGCTCTGTTACACAAAATTTAACACAGGGAAATCTTTGGCTTATGAGTAACTGGAATTCCTAGTGTCAAGTCATAAATTAATTCCCTACCCTTTCTAAAAGATCAGAAGACTTTTTAAAGGTTTGACTAATTTTGTGCACTGTGTCTGCCTCACACTTGGGTGGGATTTTGGTTATGATCTTACTAGAAAATAAACTTCTGATGTGCGGGGAGCATCCTGCAGCACAGAAGCTTCTCTCAGTACAAAGTACCCACAAGTGTTGTGCACAAACAGAAGCAAGGTATTTTACCTACTTCTTTTCTTAAGCACTAGAAGAGTGGAAGTGGCTCTTGGAGTTGGGGGTGAGGAAGCTAGCTAGTTTTGCACAATTAATCTTCCTAGAGCTTTAGAATAAAATTTTTATTTAAAAAGGAAGGCACTGTGTTCTGTCTGCCCTGCTCTGCGGGGAAGGGGGTTGAACCAGATGACTTCCAACTTAATTTGTTCCACGATTCTATGTAAAGTGGTGAAATCCATATAAAAATACATCTTTTTTCTGCTCCTTCAGCCTTCCCTCTTGCTTTCCCTAGTCTCTTATTTCATCATTTTATTCACCCTTCAAGTAAACTATCGGGTAGGGCTGTATAAAGCTTTCATTATGATATTCAAAGGTACACAGCTATTTCACATTACTGGAAAGGACACAATCTTCAAGAGCAGTTGAGTAACTTATGAGACTAAGGCCCACTTTTAAAAATGACTCATGCTCTTTGAAAGTCAATGTATGTAGTAGTGCTGTTCCATGGGAGATGACAGCTTTCAAACATTTCCTCCAATGCAACAGATCAAAAATAAAGGAGGTTTTCTTTAATGGTAAGTTTTTGAATGATGAAAGCACTTGGGGGGATATGGATGACATTGAAAACTGACTCTCTGGGTGTTTCAGTGGTTTTGCAGACAAGCATGTTTTTATGGAAATAGGTCCTAGTGTGACCTCAAATTGAGTTGATATAAATTGTGTTACAGATAAAAACCAAAAAGAACCAGGTTCAACCCTAATAGATTTCTACTGACCTCATTGAATTAAAACCAGGGATAAACATGGACCAAGTTATTTCAGTGAGAGTATGTGAAATAACTACTTTCCATGAATACTTCCATTCTACATACCTACAACATCGTCTACGAGAGTAGTAATAACACCAGGCACTTCATGTTTTCATCTTCAAAGCACTTTGCAAACATTAGCCAACAGGGGAAACTCTTATGAAAAGACAGCTGATGAAGAAACAGAAATTTCTTGGAGGAATAGATAAAAATTTCTTGTATACCGAAGGAGCTTTTATAAACTCCGTATTTTTCAACTCATAAAAGCCTGCAAAAAGAAAATATTCTATTGCACTTGTATCTAGATTTCATTCCTGCAATGTACTGCAAGGGCAAAACACCTCTAACAAAGGGTGCTGTGTATCTTCCTGACCACAAAGCTCTGTTTGATGCTGCAGGATACTAAGCTACGTGCCCTTGTGTCAGCAGCACATGTAAGCTTTTATTCACCTTTCAGCATATGGATCTGCTTTCCTACCTGAGACACCCAGTTTCACTTCATGCAGTCAATATGGCTAATCTCACTACCTTCTGAAGACTCCATCTAAGGGAACTTAAGCTCCTAAAACCACAAATTCCAAATGCCACCTTAATTAGGGACCCAAAGCAGATGATGTGGATGTTTGGCCTCCTCTGATGGTGTCTGCTCCTCTGTGTGAAGCTCATTACTTGCTTATGGACTTCCGTGGGATCTCTGTGGATAAAACTGGTGTACGTTGGAACTAAGAGCTGTTCAAGACTCTTTGTAAAGATACAGTAGAGTTGGTGGAAAGCCCTTTATGTACAGTCAGAAAAAAAAACAGCATGCAAAAAGAATAATGGCATAGTAATCACTCAGTATTTAGTTCACTGGCTGAACAGCAACAACCCTAAAAAATCTGGTTTTGTTTTCAACTTGTCTGCTCAAATGGGAAATGTGAACAAAATTATCTGCTTAATTAAAGGAATAAATTAAAGAAAAAGTCAGCCTGAAGAAAGTATTGCACTGAACTTAAAGTAAAACATGCAACTTTTAATGTTTTTCAGTCTCATAAAATTCAGGTTTGTTAAATATCAAAATGAAATGTTTCTGTGCAGTCAAAAAACTCTGGGAGAACAAGGCTATCTTCAGGAGTTAGGGAAGAAGGTGCAAAACTTCCTGACACACTACAGCATACACAAATTTTTGCTCTGTGTAACCATATAAATCTTGTTCAACAAGACAGAATACTCTGTAATACTCCTGTCCACACCTCAGTGGAGGACTGGTAACACTGGGCTGTAGTTTTCCCATTTCTTCCCCTCTTCACCAACTATGAATTCCTGCATTTACTTTTTGGGAATTTTCTCCCCAGGACCGGGAGATAAGTTACCAATCGACCTTTTCCCACGCACCCAGTAAAATACTGCAATCCTTATGTTTTATTATCATCAACAGCCCAATTAGCTTCATCATGCCCTACAGCTAAGTGAGAGCTTGTAACAGTTCCATGACAAAGAACATCAATGGGAAGGGAGTGTAATGGTGTTAGAGTCTACATCAAACAAGGAACATTATTTAGAAGGCTCATATACTGTGGTAAGCTCAGAAGCTGAACCCTGATGGGCTCAGTATATCCATTTGTCTAATTCCTTGATTCTGAAATTAAGCATTATATAAATGTGTCACAGTGCTCCATTTGTTCTTTCAATAAACGAAAAGCCCTGAGTCTTATTCTGCATATATAAAGAAAAATAAATTGCAGTTGAGAGATATAGGGCTGACTAAAATTGGATTCAGTGTTTATTTAAAGTGGGCCTCCTTTCACTGCAACACGGGCAGTGTTAGGATACAGCCTACATGATCCCCAGCTTCTTCAGTACACAAAATGAGAGCAGCACTCCCTTGGGTCACTTTTTGACAGTATAGATTTATTTTGCTCTGTAAGATTATAGATTTTGGTAGGCTTTTTCTCAATTGTGTGTTAGAGGATGCTACAAGAAACTACAAGTAAAACAGAGTACATTTTTCTTTAATCCCAAGTAACTACAAAGCCTGCTGTAATCGCAGTCACTGCTATCACAGAAACAGCTTGTCAGCTCTTAGGCACACAACTTCATGGGGTCTTCTAGAAAATGAGAGAGCTTTACATTATCTGGCAAAAAACACCACAGATTTCAATTAGGCCTGTCAAGATTTACTACACTCATGCTAGTAAACTGCTTTCCATCAACACAAGTTAAAAAGCTTATTAGCTAAGTCCTCCTAGCCTGTCCAGTGAGCTATGCAGTGAGGATGCTTAGGAAGTTAGAAGAGCCATGATCTTTCAAAAAGAGACTCAAAGCAGCTCTTCTACTGAGGCCACTGCAGTTTTAGAATTACAGGGAAAGCAACAAATTGAACGCAAAAGGTAACGGTCACCGTTTTGCATCTTCATCCCTCGTTTCTGCCGTAATCCCTCCATTTCCTAGGAGTTGCTCCTGTCAGTGAGGCAGGCGCTGCACACTCCCTGCTCCCACACCTCTGATGCAATGAGTGCAGGCAGCCAGACCTCTCATTTCAAGAACTTTTAGATGCCTTTACTGAAATGCACCACTTCAGTATTTGTTGGTTTAAAATCAGTTTCCACTGTATAACCTATACTGCTTGGGATGCTAAATAGAAGAAATACTGTTCTTATCACCTCACACCTTACTGCTAGCAAGCAAAGCTCTGTAGAAATTAAATCACAGTAGCTCATATAATCTGTATTGAAATGAACAGATCTTGTTTGAATATTGAAGTACAGAGGTACCACTACTGGCAATAGCGTCAGCATCTCCTGACTCTTGGCCACTCTATAAGTTGCAGGGGAATCTCCTGGCTTCTCAGGCTGCCTTTGGTTCTCCTGGCAGTTCTGCGCTTATCTACACTGACATTTGGAAACCCTGGTCTCCAGCAGACATTTAATTGTAGAGGAGCTGTGCAGAGGGAATCATATAGAACTGCAGAAGGTAAAACCAGCAGCTGCTGGGTGTGAATTAGTGAGAAATTCCAGCTAGTTCACAGCTCCTTAGGGATGCTTACAATTAAATAAAGGAAGACCTTTTTTTTTTTTTAATGATTTCAGTAAATTTTCTCAAAGACAAATCTGAGCATGTTTTAAGGATGATTTATTCTAGAAACTACTGCCAAAAAAACTGCACTAGTTTTGGCTCCTAACAGTCTGTTCTAACCCCAAAAATTATTTTATCTCCCTCATATCTCAAGGCATTAAAAGCAGGCACCCTGCTTCATCCTGCAAGAACAGTTTGGTGGTCACACAGAACTGACAGTATTTCTCATATTTTGAGCTTAAAATAAAAAAAAAAAGCAGCATAAAACCACTTCTGATTTATCTACATTAGTTCCTTTAGTTGATTGCAGGTTATCTAGAAGTATTAGAAAAGATAAAAGAAAAACAGGGGTTCTGTAATTCCAAAGATTTTGGAGTACCTGAGCACTAGAGTGTAATAAAGAGACCCACTGCTCCTTACTAAAGTGGATGTATTGAGCTGCACAACCAAAAGCAGAGCACACAAGGAAGTAAGAGAAGCCCCAAGCATTGATGAAGATAGTTCACTTATGGCGTTCACACACAGCAGGGGGATTCTCTGTCAGTGCATGAGCATCACACATTTGTGCAAGTCTTCCTAGCCTGCCTAGAAACTGGAGCCATTTCTGCTGCCACAGGTCTCTAACATTTGCTGATCATCCATGCAGGAATCCAAGAGTCATCTCAGTTTTTCTCTAGAGACACCTAGAGATACAGCAGCAGCATGCCCTTATTTTGAGCACCTCTTTCATTACCATCCATCCAAGACTTCTTAATCTTTTGCCCATTGTTGTTTCAGTAGTAACTATTCTTATAAATCATCCTCTCAAAATTCTTAAATAAGTCTTAAATAAAAGGGGAAGTTGTAGTAATTTTGTAGCTCATATCACTAATTTCAAGCTGTATCTTCTCTGTCAAGCAAGTAGACTTTCCACTGGTTTTATATTTAAAAACAAGAAAAGAAATTTCTTTGAGAAAGATGACCTCTATGCTAGGGGCTATTTCTGGAATGGCAGATCCTACCTTGCCAGAGAAACCTGAGCAAACAGGAGACAGTCTGCAGAAGCAGAAAAGGCAGCACTCTCGATATATTTTGCTTCCTCCTGCATTGTCTTGCACAAGACCCACCACAGCACGGCAGCCACCACACAACACCCACTGACAGATGGACAACGGTCTGTCCCACTTAAAGGTAGGCATCAAGTCAAGGTGTGTCTTACTCTAGTCTGTGGAAAGAAAAAAGACGCCTCAAGAGGCTAATTCAGTTAATTTGAGATCTGAATCACTTTCTGGCACTGTACCTTTATTTCCACTGCTTAAGAAGGAACGCTGCCCCAAACATGGGCATGTCATCTGAGCACTAAATTTAAATGGGATGAATGTGGGCCAAAAGCCCCATCTGCATTAAGTAGCTGGGCCAATACATTGTCTCATCTCCTTCTTTACGAACTCATGCACTGGACACACTGGAGCATCAAACTGATGATACAAAGGCATGTATGTATTTCCAGAGAGCCTCCCAGCCTGTTCTTTCGTGGGAGGTCTGCATGGTTTCTTCTGCTGCACCAGTCAAAAGAACAGTCAAAGTCATCCCTAAGTAATTACAGAAAGCAGAGGTGGAGAATAACAGAGGTAATGGCTTTATAATGCCAAAAGAAGGCCACAAAATGATGTAAATGAAAGGTAATTTCCACAAAAAAAAGAGCAAAAAAACAAATCAAACCAACTGTGGAAAAGATTCCCCTACCAAATAAAAACTCATTAATGATTTTTTCTCTACATACAACCTCCATCTCAGTTTGACAGAACTGCAAACTCTCACTGAGTTCACTACACACAGAACTCAGCAACTGAAACATTTCCCCATTAAATCCCATCTTCCAAGAAAGAAGAGGGAAAAAAGAGCATCCACAATGACTGCTTTAAAAGAGAAACAAAGAAAAACAGCCTCGGAAGACAAATTTTTAACAAGTTAAGGACACACTGCACTATGAACAGCTAATAACTTATTATTAAGTCATTGTCTTTGCAGCAACAAGGAGAATGGGAATCTTCCTGAGCCAGAAGAGACCTGTTTACGCCTTCTCTTACCCACAGTCAGCTTTTGCTTGTGATTGTATATTTTTTTATGGTTCAATATTTACAAAAAGACTGCAAAATTAAAAGACATCCCACAGTTACAGAAGACAACATAATTATAAGGGTCAACTTGATAAGACATATAATCTTCAGAAACCTGCAGGTTTGCCTAATAAAATATTTATATCAGTCACTGTTGGACACCAAGTGAGAGCAATAGAAATGAATTCCTCAGGAGTAACTTTTCAGCACATGTGAAAATGTCAAAGAAATGTCGTATTTGGGAAGATTTGCAGAGGAAGTCAATATTTTTCTCTTTTTCTTTCTTACTTGACATAATTGCAAATTAAGTTAGCACTCTCTTTAAGGCATATTGATTTATTTCTTATTTTACTGTCAAAGGATTTTGTTTATATACTCGACGTATTTGCAGTTGATCTTAGATTTGTATAAAACAAGTAATTCTCTATCAGTTTAAGATCTATATTGTTAGCTACAAAGTAAAACTCAGTGTCCACAGTGGAAAACATTTTTGTGCAACCACAGGACAGTTGCAACAGAAATAGAATAATGGGATCACGCATTTAAGCTTTAAACTTTAGTGAAATAGTAAGGATCGACTTTCAAATTTAGATTTTGATTTTCACCATATATAAAAATCTTTATCTTAACTCATCAAAACTGGAAATACTAATAGATGAAAAAAAAAAAAAAAGCAAGCCTAAACAAAAAACATGGGAGGAAGGAAATACAGAGAGATCCTGGGGTTCTGGATGTATTGGCAGCAAGCATGGACCTGAGAACAGATCACTCTTTGGAAAAGGCAAGGAAGAAATAATCAATTTGCTGTGAATCCAGTCAGAAGCTATTTATAAAAACTATATTAGAGGAACCAAACTCAGAGTGTAAAATTGCACTGGAAACACTCAATGCAGTATCTAATACAGCAACACCTGTTCTCCTGCAATGTTACCATGGCACTGAAGGCAAACAGGAGCTTCTGGCTCCTCTGTTCATTTGGAGTGTGCTAGCAGAAACCCAATTTTGGGGTCTATGTTTGAAAAGCCAGGCTTCTAGGTACGAAAGTATGGAGAGGTTGCTGAAAGGAAGAGTTGAGAGAAAACTTATTGTGAAGTGGTGCAATAAAACACGAGTCATTTAAAAACAATGTTGGGCTTATGAGGATTTTAAAGACTAGAGGGCAGGGCAGGGGCTTGGTGTTAGTAGGAGATACCACCAGAGTCAGAGGCAGGTTGAATGATGAGTGCTAAAAAAAAATCTCTTATCCGATATTTCTGAATGGTCTAAACAGAGGCAAAGGAGGTGTCTGGATGAAAAGCCAAGGATTTCACTGATGGGAGATGAAGAAGGAGGCTCGCTAACTTTCCTTCTGCGGTAGAACACTGAACAATGTGGTATGGCAAGAGCTGTCAAGCAGTAAAATCATATAGATGATCACACCACCTCCTTCATGTACGTATGTACTATGTGCGTGTGTATGGTTTTAAGTCACACTGTTCTAGAGTAGCAGAGACCCGTTAGTACCCAGGCAGAAATCTTCACAGAAGTTTCTTTTGTAACCTTCTGTTATGTGCTGAGACAAAATAAAAAAGCAATCAGTGATGAGGAAAGAGAGAATCAGCCAGCTCAGAGTCTAACAAGTGTCACTGCTGAGCCTCTTTATGGGTGGTAGGAATTATAGTGCACTTCTCTTCCGGTATGTTTTGAGATATAATTGCAAATTAATTACCACGTGACAATAAACAAACAGCTACAGCACACAGCATATTTACTGCACAGAGCTTTATTCCATCTCTCTAGTACTCCAAACAGGTGTTCAGTGTTACCTACAGCTAGAATTGGGGCTACAAATCAGCATGAGATTCATCAAAATGGATCCCTGCCACTTCACACTATTACTCCAGCAGATATAATTCATACTGCTCAGCAGTGGAAGCATTATATGCACCTTCCCCCAGCCTCTTTCTCCCTCCTTGCAAAAATGTCAAGAGAGACAGAGAGAGAATATCGAAGGAGATCCTGAGTGTCAATGAAATACCCCACGGTGCTGAAGACAGAGAAAACATTGGCAAGCTGCTTTAATAAGGCAACTCTGCCATGCCTTATCCAGGCCTAAAAAGAGGGAGCAAAGCTAGGGAGGGGGGGAAGACAGGAGGAAAAAAGGAGATTATATACACTGGCTACGAGATTTAGCTATGAATACTTGGGAATCGCGTAGCGGTCTATAAGCTGTTTATCTGGAGCTGGGACTGCACTGACATCTTCAGAGTCACTGTTAAGAAGTTACAGGAGGTGCTAAAGAGCTCTTTAAGGACATACTAAGTTTGAGGCTAAATTGTGAAAATAGTACTTTATTTTCACAGATGACTGAGACACAGTCAGGCTGTGCTAGTTTGGATTCATATACAAGGATTTATATTCCACACCGATTTCCATGTGCTAACTGTTGTGTAGGCAAGTTCCACTTGCAGGAAGTCTGGATGTAGATTCAAAATAGAAAAACACATCCAGTTGCCCCAGTGCCTTAGAGGAGTTTGATTCAGCCCAGAGTGTTTTTCTTCTTGCTGTAAGGAAGTTCCACGTGACTTTGCAGACCCTATCATTCAGATGCCACCTGACACACATGATGGAGTATGACAGATCATTTTTTCTTCCGTGCTTGCCTTTTGGTCCCTGTCAGTCTCAGCTGTACTACGGCAATGACTGGAAAATCTCATGCTCCCAGAAGCCCTGAGATAATTTCTGATGGAAATCAGTGAGATACTCCTTACTTTTAAGAAGGCTGTAGTTAGGGACCACTATTGGAATAGGCTGCCCAGGGAGGTGGCTGAGTCGCCATCCCTGGGTGTGTTTAAGAATCGCTTAGATGTGGTGTTGGGAGATATGGTCTAGGGGTGAACTTGTAGAGAAGGGTGAAAGGTTGCACACGATGATCCCATGGGTCTTTTCCAACTTAGATGATTCTATGAATCTATGATTCAAGTGAGATTCTCCTGCTTTCAGTTCCCATCTCCTGAATGAGAGCTTGAGGAGGATGCGGGATGGCATCGATCTCTAAAAGCATGGTCTCCTGCAAACTCTGTGACTCTCACCAGCCTGATGTGAACCTTAGAGATGCTCTGGAGACTGCTCTGCCTCTATTCCTTTCCCATTTTCTTTCCGAGAAGTGAAAATGGTCCCATCTCCCATAACCCCTCCCCTCCATCAATTTTAAAGATCATTTTTACCCTAGTTTAAGATGCCTTTAGATTTCCAAAAGATAGCAACAGTGACATCACGGGTTCAAGTCATTCCTGATGATCCCTTTGCAGCCCTTTGATACTGGTATCATCTGCATCTACCTAAGACAAGTATAGCAGAGTCTGGCTCCTTTTCTAGGTTGTCCAGAAAGTAGGTAGGTGATTTTCACTTGACCAAACTATCTTCCACTACCCTGTATTGGCATCATTCTTGTTCAGCACAGATATATGATGCAGCAACACAGGAGCAGCCTTCCAGCTCCTTGCAAAAACACCAGGAGAGACACTGTGAAAGGAGACCCTGAGTGTCAATAAAATACCCAGTGGTGATGAAAAGATGGAAATAGTGGCAAGCTGCTCTTGTCCGGGGCCCTACACCGTCGGTTGTGCATCCTGAAAAAGTAAGGTGGCTTCGGTGTTACCAACAGTATTTTAGTGCATAGACAGAATCTGTGACTGGGACAAATGAGTATTTTTAATCTGCATGTAGCAGAGTAATGCTTTTCTTTTAGATGTAGACTCATTGCCTTTAGCCGTGGATTTTCCAGTTTAAATTTAGCCAAACATGCTGTATGAATCTACACTCTAAGATCTTTATTTTCAAGTGAGCTTAATGGTGATGTATTATGTTATGGGCTTCTTTTTACAAACGGTTCTGACCAGATTGTAGATTATTCTGCAATATCATCTCTATATAGCACTGTTGATTGCAGGCTAATATTTGATCCAAAACATTCAAACCTGCATACCTAAATTTACAACCCTTAATCTATATTTAAAGTACCTAGAATTAAATGGCCTGTTTTTCAGATGTGCTGAGCACTCACAGATGTTTCAAATACCAGAGGGAGCAAGCATTAACATGCATACAGTAAACTGGTTGCAGCCACAGTGCTATGCAGACGCTGTTGCATCCCTGCCACACGTCACAGAGATGGGACCAGTCTTGAAGAGATTAACAGCAGTCAGGGGAATAAGAGAGGGTGCCTGTCTGCCTCCTGTTTTCTCCTGGTAATTTGTCCCTTCACTAAGACAGAAGCAAATTTTTCATGTTTCCAGTTCATGCTGTGATATTCAGGTTTCTACAGTACATTTGTTTCTACTGATTCCAGTACTGCTCTGTTAGTGGCTGCACTTGAGTCTCTGCATGCAGTGTAGTACGACTGTGCCAGAAGAGTCACAGCTCCTCAGACACACTCTAGTCACTGCAGCAAGGAGTCCCCAAGAAACTTCACCTGTGTTCTCAAATATGGGGAGAACAAATCCTCATTTTAATATTAGCACTCATAGCAATCCTGAAGTTACATATAAATAATTCCTCTGTTTTTCTAAACTATGAAGAAAGGTAAATATCTTTTTGCCAAACAAACACACTTCAGGTGGTTCATTAGCTTACTGGTTACTCTAGGTGGTTACTCTAGGTTGGTGTACTTGGTATAATCATATGGGTTTGTGCATCAGTGGATCTAGTACTGGGAAGATCAAGTACTCTCAAATTTTATGTAGCTTTATGATCTAAATAGCAGCGTAAAAATAATGGCAATTTGAAGTGTATTTCTCTTGATGAGGTGAAAAGTGTTCCAGGATATACGGTGTTTTAAACTACTTGCAGAGAAGGATGAAATACTTTCAGTCCTTTAAGAACTCGTGGATCCCTGCCCATCATTGCCCAGTTTAAAAATGACTATTTGACATACACGAACATCAAAATGAAACTCCTGAATTTCAGCAAGAAATCTGTTCACGGATTATGTTTTGTTTTGAGAAGGAAAACAAATGTATATATGATCATATATTTTTTTTCCCTCCCATCTAGCTATGTACTCAGTTGTGCAAATCTAGAAGACAGGACACAGAAAGTTCAACCAGCTCCTGTACACAATTATTTTTTAAAAAAGAAATTTAACGTAAGTTCATAAATTAAGTCAGTGGAAGATGATGATTTGAATAAAAAGTAACAATCTCCTACTGTTCCGTTTTGGGGTGTTTTTTTGTGTTGAGAAGTAAAACAGAGTATCTTGCATACACAAAAACATGATACTAGGTTTCTTCAAATATATTATAGCCATAAACCCATTTTTAACTATTCACTTCAATTAGCTTCTACAGTGTAGAATAAACTGTAGTGTCTGGAGTTATGCAGACTTACGGTTCTTGAGTGGGAAGTAGAAATAAATGAAGTTTCAGAATAAAATGTTCATCACAACTACCTCAAGCCTGACACGAGAAAAGCTGCTTCTCCTATTACTACAAGTCAATACATAGCAGTACAATATAAGTGTCTTCCATTTTCCCCTATTTCACGCTAGATTTGTCTGATAGATGAGTGTACTTAAGTAAATAGCACATGCAATTTTAATAGGACAGGTGCTCTGAATGTACAGGGAAGGTCATTCCTATTATTTCAATTAACAGCATAAGCTACAAAAACACATGAGAGTGAATTAATTTAAAGCTTCAATTTAATGCTACTAGTAAGGACATCCTTAGGCCTCTTGGTTGTCTTGACAACTCCTGCATCCCAGCCTGCAGAAGCCAATCTCTGCTGTTCCCCTTCTCAGCATACAAACAGTTCAGATAGTACATTAGCAAAGAATATGATGCCCATGTAAATGTTGAAATATTTTTGTTGCCATAGAGATAAGAAGAATGGCAAAAATACAGGAGCACTTGACATACTCCAAGGCAGACTTTTAATTAAAAAAAGCCTCAAATGACAATGCCAAGATGGCTGAACATACCATAGTGCTTTTATCCTAACCCACTGCATACAAAATCTGAGTCCAAATAATATACTTGCTGCTGAGAGGTCTAATAATCACAGATAAATGGCAAATGAAGAGACCCAGGATTTTCAAGAGGTGAAACAATGATATTTTTTTAAAATTAACCATTATAAAAGAACATTTTTGAAAAATGGTAGACAAACCATTACAATACTGTGATTTTAAACACATTATGAGAACCAAATGCCACAAATATTAATGAAAAAAAAATCCAAGTTGAAAACCAACAGTAATTAAAGTGTGCTGTGAAGAATGTGACTAGGCAAAACAGCCTTGTACCCAGTGAGGATCAGTATGTCAGCTCTACATCTACTTTAAATATACGTTCAGCTCCACACCTACACTTGCAAGCTTGCATGTGAGCACAAGTCACGCTAAAGTCAGGTGAGTCACAGCAAGTAATCGGTTCAGCATCTACATTTTGAACATGCCAGGAATTACTTCAACTTGTGCTCTTACCCGACGAGACAAAAAAACTAGCCCTGATAAAGGCTGATAAATTATCATCTTATTCAGTGAATCGTGCATCTCTTCAGCTTCACTAACAACTTTTAAATATTAGACTTTACAAACAAATAAAAGTGGAGAATGGGACTGCTCTGATGAATCACTAACCAAATAGGAACCACTTTGACATGCAATTAGTAGACACAGAATCCCAAGGAGAGAGAAAATATATGCTTAATTAACTCTGCTGCCATTTTGTATAGAGCCATTTGACTTCAAACTTGCCATAGAGATGTCTTATTTGCAATAAAGACATGGAAATGTTGGCCTGAATCCAAATAAGTATTTTATGCACTTATTGTAAGACTGATAAGTGGAATTCGGTTCTACCTGAAATACAAAGTTTTAACTTAACAGCATATTTTAGCTGCCCTTATTCACTGTGTTTGGGAATTTTTCTCTCCTAAAGTTTGCAGATGGGCCTATGTTATAAAATCTGATCTGCGTAGCTTATGAGTTTAAGAGCTCCCAGGCTCTTCCTAGGCACAAGCACTAGTCTGTGATCCCAGTGACTCATACTTGTCTTTGTGAAACTGCAGTCAGGAGATGAACAAGAGGGTTTTGCCTTTGAAATTAGTACATGCTTTCCTCTTGGGTGCAAGCATCACCAAGTAGCTATGCCTGTTCACATGCACTGCACTGAGGTAGCTTCCAACTGATACTTGTGAGTAATGTAATGTATTTTAATTTAGGGTACTTTAAATGTTCACAATCTGGGTTAAATTTCTAGCTAGCCTTCCTCTCACTGCCTGAAGTCGCCAAAATCAGATAAGGTGATTAACTTACCATAGCTCAACCCCAAGGGTCCCTGGACCTCCTGGCAAGGTACTCCCTGTAAGGCTTCCATACTCAACATCTCTGTAGCCCTCCCTCATGGAGCCTCAGGTTTTCAGCATTCAGGACACCCTGGGAGCCTAAGTGGTCCACGGGGCTTTTGTCCAGGCATGATGTCAAGTGAAAGTGTTTTTCCAAATAGTATTCCTTCCTGAAACCTGCAAAAAGTCTTATCAATGGCCAAGAGGTCAGCATGCAAACTTGTTTTCCTTTAAAGTGTTCTGTATGCCTACATACAAAACAGCCAGGTGCCTAAGGGGTCCAAGAGAAGGAGGTTAATTTTATCTGTAACATCTCGTTCAGTCTCTTAGCTTAATGCTTGATGGTCTTTTTATTCATCTCTACTACAGCAAAGGCACCAGCTCTTCTCAGATGGGAGAGACAGATCCCTTTTGGTAAATCACCCCTGAATAAGTCAAGGATCGAGGGAATGGACTTTATGTGCAGGGGAGAGAAGAAAAGCACACTAGTGGCAATTGTCTCTGGACTTTCTTAAAGTAGCAAGTAAATGTGTTGCTAAACTGGGATTCTGCTTCTGCCAGTGTATGCAATATTTGGTACCATTGTATTATCTGACCTAGACTGACACAGAGAAGTATGATCAGTGGGCTACTGAGGGAGGCTAGGCAAGTAAACTTATTTTTCAGTATAATTTCATTTTTAAAAGAACCACAAAAGTGGAATTCCACAGGACAGTAACTCTGACTGACATACTTTGTTAGGGAAATGTATTTTTACTTTGATTCAGAATAAGATTACATATTTTAGTGACTCTAATGAAAGTAAATTGTTATCACAACCTGTGGGACATATCTTCTAGCAATTTGTCTTCCAGCTTCACAACTAGGAAGCTGAGGTTGGGGAGGCTTTGAGACTGCAATCCTTCCAGGAACCTGCCCTCTGTTCCCAGCCATCTCAGTGGAGCAATTTGATCTCAAAAGAACACCAAATTGCAGAGAAAGAAGTATTCTGCCTGAATTTTTCAGCTATGTCTGCATATTTCTTTAGCAAAGAATTTCTAACAGTATCAACTAACTCTTGAATAGATTACATTATAAAGTAAAAGAAAGATACTCTTTTCTAGATACCCTGTTTGCTGTTCATCTCTAGCACCATTCCCATGGGTAACTCACGTGGTGATCTTTCGCTGACTGCCATTTTCCAAACTCCTGTTTGCTTGGATAAACCATTTTCTGAAATAAAGCTGCAGCGTAAGAAAGCTGTCTTGATCTTCACAAAATTTCCCTCTGTTAAATGCATTCAGATATTAGGCTCAACTAGCAATTTAAGCCTGCAACTGTTACAGCCAAATCCTTGAATCAGTGTTACATTACCTGCAAGATGTATTCCTAAGTATTGTGTCCAAGTAACCCGTGTTAACTGTACTCACAGTCCCTACAACGTCTGGCCTATAATTTTGCTATTCAACATGTGCACAAATATTGGAAAGAGGATGCATAGGAGCCCGAGCCATGTTTATGTTGCACTTCCGCAGATTAACATGGAGATCTTTAAATGAAGGATGCAGTGCCAGGTAAAAAATGCTTAATGCATCTCTGAATATCCATTTTAGCTTGGCATTCACATGAAAAGCCACTTAGAATCGTTACGCTTCAGTAATTCCCAATCAACTTACTAACAAAAAGGTGGGTTAACAGGTCTAATTGGTCTTTCCATTTCAAATACCAGTAATGCAATGAACAGATTGTTCATAGTAATAATAATCAGTGCTGTATTTATGACAAATCTCTCAATATGTTTGTATTAAAAGAGTCTAAAAATTGTTTTGAAAGGATGTGGGTAGAGGTAGAAGAGTTAAAGGTATTAATAAAATTAATTCCAAACTAATTAGGCCGCTTCTTCCTTGTGCTTGGGTGGAATTTAAATGAGAGATTTGGGGCTAAATAAAAGGTAAGTATGCAACCCCCATGTGTGATGGCTTCAAAAAGCTTTGCTTAGAGTCTTTCAGTAAACAAACAGTTCCTGTGATTGAACACTCTCTGTGTCAGAATTTAACTGAGGACTGTTTAATTCCATTCTTTTAAAAAGAAAGTGGATTCTGCAATCTTTGAAGATCTAGCATTGTAGATTTGAGCTAAGAGGCTAAGGACAGACCAGATCCTTATATGGAGTCTCTTCCCTTCACACCCAAAAACTGTACTGAAAATGCTCAAGCACACTGAAAACAAATACAGCACAGTGCGAGCACTGAAATCATACACAAGAAGATGAAGCGAAAATATGTAATATTTGCTGGAGGATATGATGGGTAATTCCTTTAGCATGTCACAGAAATGAGAAAAGAAAAAACCAAACCTATCACACTGCCTCACTTATTTTCTTAACGCGGCAGAATTTGATGTCATGAGAAGCAGATCCGAGATGCTCTCTGTTTTGAGAACAAATTATGTAGCAAAACTACATAATTTAATATTTTCTTCTGTTATTGATATTTTCCTGTACTTGTTAACTCCAAGCATTCCCCTCCCTAGTTTCAAATACCCAATAGCCACCTTCCATACTGACTCTTCTCCAGCCTTAGCGTTTGGATGCTCACACTCAATTTTTCTCTGCCTTCATTTCCCGTGTTCTCACCACCACTTTTTTCAAAGCTGCTTTATATCTTGCCAGCATTCAACCAATTATCTGTCTCAGCAGGTTGCAGTTACAGCTAGAATGCCTTCATTACTTCATAGTATCTTTGGTGCTTCTTACTTGTTTGTGACTCTCACTCATCTATGAGCACTTCAAATGGCAGGGTTTGGAGGGAGAGCTAATACCATTTATTAGCCTAGCTGAGACAGCTGGAAAAAAAAAATAAATTAAGATGCTTCCAAGCCCTTAAGATATTTCTCAGGTCATTTTGACTTATTAATAATGCTAATTTATCTTCTTTCCAGAACTACTTTCTGCTTTTATTTCATATGCTGAGTGAAATAAGAGAACTGTGAACTAAGCCATAACCCTGTGCTTCCTCAGCTCCCAGACGTGACAAAACAGCTGATGCCTTGCTGGAAACCAGACCATCAAGAGAAACAATCTCCTAGAAACAAAGAGAATATTCCAGAAAATAGTCTATGGGCAGCACCTAGGGAAGCAGCAGCTGGTGGGAAATGGATGTGCAAACATACTGGCAACTTGTAAATAGAGTCATGGAAGCAGGGATCCTGCTGACTGGAACTGGGGTACACAGGTTACAGATTAACGGTCTACTCTGAAGAGCAGAAGAAAACACAGGGCAAAATGACAGGGAAGGGATAAATTTCAGGGAAAGGCAAAAAAAGGAACAGTGTCCATGTTTGTGCACTCTAGAAGTCCACTCAAAAGTTTCAGGAGCATTACTGAGGAGGAATTCTTATTTTTCCACTGATAACCAACATTCCCTAGGCCTGCAAAGTACCAAGCCCTGACAATTTTGTACTGTGGCATGTTTATAATGAGACAACTTGGTTTATGTCAGTTAAATGGCTCCTTTGATTACCTGGGATCAAAGAAAATAAACTTTGCATTCAGAGATATAATCCCTCCTCTTCTCATTCTCCCCACAATAAAGCAATTCTAATAACATTTAATAAATGCTTATGGTTTATCCCCATGTTTGTTTTGTCTGTAATCTCTGATGACACAGGAAGAATACCCACGGACCAAATCTTAACCTCCATTTCTGTTGACCTGTATAATTCACAGGTGACTTGGTTGCTGATCCCAAATGATATACAAACACACTATTGTGTGTCCTCATTCTACGGATGATTAGGTGAGAAAGAGAGGGAGAGACGGAGACAATATATGATGTCATGGTACTGCAAGTCTATTCGGGCTGGTCAGATTTCTCACAAGAGGCACAGCCAATTCATTGTGCTGAACTTCTGTCACTCATGAAGGTTGTGAAGCAAAGTCCTATTATCTCCCGTGCCGTGTGGCTAAGAGATGGCACATTGCTTTCAGGCAGGAATTGTGCGTATGAGTAGCAAAATGAGTTTACAGAGTAACTCTAGAGATAGAGCCCTCTGCAGATGATTTGCCACAACATACTTCTGTGAAGAATAAAAGACTTGCAACTGATACAATAGCTTGAGAAATTACTATATTAAAGATCAAAAGAAGCTGCACTGCATAATGTCAAGGAAGGGAAAGCAGAGAAGAGCTGGGTTAGTGAGGAAAGGAAAATTGAAGTCTTAATCATCCAGGAAAATTGAAAG
This sequence comes from Chloroceryle amazona, assembly GCA_027560015.1. NCBI lineage: Eukaryota > Metazoa > Chordata > Aves > Coraciiformes > Cerylidae > Chloroceryle > Chloroceryle amazona. The sequence continues at coordinate 18,467 of JANHFX010004161.1, forward strand.
TCATATCACGAGATGTCTCATGAATGCCTCAGGTTTGCACCACCTTGTAAGCAATGCTACTCCTTCCTGCAGTGCAGCCATAGAAGGCAAAGTTGCACATCACCAACCCACGCACAGCAACTTCCAGGGTAATTTAGCAGATGTTCAGGTATGCATGGTGAGGAGTGGTTTAAAGTGCCTTTCCAACCACCTCCTCCTGTACGGGAGGCAGGTGTGCTTGCACACCTTCATCTGCTCTGCCCCAGACTACCCTTTATTGTACAAACATGCACATAACTGTGGACATAACGATCTGAGCTCAATAGCCTCAGCATCTCCCAGAGCCCAGGCTGGAGCAAGGCACTTCCATTCTCCCTTATGCTTCAAAACTAGAATCTTTTGGCCTAATTTTCAGAGGTGACTAGAGATTTTGATCACTGCACCGATCTACCAAAGGATGCATGCCCTGCAATTTCCAAAGAATACACTGGTTTAAATCATCTAATATCTTTTGAATTTTAGGCCACATGACATACCTAAATTGACACTTCTGCAGGTGGGTATGTACAGGAAGGGGGAATTAATGTATTTATGAGAGGATGCATTAGTCCACTCCTGAAATGGAACATGAAAAATGTCTGGTTAAAAATAGAAGACTATTCATCCACTACTAAAAATAACATTAGATTACCTCTTCCTCATGCAGCCACACAGGGGACTAGGCAAGCTGAGCTGAGGTAAACTAAATTAGAAATAAGAAAATGGTGCTAAAAACCTAAAATATCCTGACAGAAATAAGGTCACAAGGAAGAAGTATTTACAGAGAAATGCTGGAAGCAAGGAAAGATAGAAAGGGACCTCCTGTAACTGCACATAAAGGGACTTTACTTTATGGGTGAATGAAGAAGAATGATTTAAAACGGTGAGGGAAAAGGACACATAAGAACAGAAGACAATATTGAGGCAGAAATTGTTGAATGCCTAAGGTTTTTGACCCACTGTCAATCACCAAGAAATAGCAAACCCCTCCAAAACCAAAAAAGGTTGAACTGAATCACACATTTAACCAAATAGGAAAAATACCACTATTCTTCACAGACCAGATATTGGCTGAATGTCATTCACACAAAGCTCAGCTCAGGAACATTAAATTGTCAACTCCTATGCAAAAGAAAACAAACATCTTCACACTTTCTATGGCATCTTCACCTTACTCTTTATGAAATATAAGCAGAAATAGAAATCTGAAGAAAGACAGTTCATCTAATTTTGGTTGGAAAAGAAGACACAACACTTTCCCTCAATGCTGTCTCTGTTTTTTTTGAATATAGGGACGACTTCTACCCCAAATAGTTACATGGAAAAAATAAACACAGCTTTCCTCTTTGGTGTCCTCTTTATCACTTCCCTTTGAAATCTGGGAAGAGAGGTTTAGAAGACCAATAGTCTTTCTATTTCTTTCTGGAAGGGAAAATGTGAACTAATTCAAAGGCATTTGGATCAGTTCTCCATTTCTTATAAACTGGGTCAGTGTAAAAGAAAGACGGAAAGAAGAACAGGTGCAAGCAAGAAAGAAAATATCACTTTCCCCCATAACTATGAATGCTTGAAGCATTACAGAAACAGAAAAGAAGCTTAAACAGCGGCACATGAGAGAGCTTTGGTGAACGTTGAAAATACTACAATTTTACGAGGAAAGAAGGTAAAGGAAATACTATCAACAAAGTGATAAAAAGGCTAGTGGTCTAATATGTTTCTTCACAGGATGGCCAAATATTCCCTTTGGACGTTTTAGAGGGGGAAGCTTTTTGTTTTTCTCAGCAATAGTCTTCTAATGTGTATATTCCTCTCATAAAGAAGATGCTGTAGAGGCTGCCCATAGGTTTAGGGCAGTATAATGAGCAGGCTTTTTATCACTTGCAATGCCTGGGGCTTTGAATGAGATGGATTTATACATCTCAAGGATTCTTGTTCATACACAGACAGAAAAAGGCAGTATGAAGGTATGCGGGCTGGGGAACATTCTTACCGTTTTCCCTCCTGAGCCATTCCTGGAGTCAGACAGACATTGGAGAAGACTGCAAAACAGATGGTTCTCCATGTAACATCCTGTATCGCAGAAGGAGAAATGGATATCCTCCCAGATTACAAAGAATACAAGAACTCTGGAACAAAGGAGGACACACCAGGACATAGCCTGCAGACTCCAAAAGAGTATTTGCAAAAGGAATAACCATGTTACCCATCTGTCTGTATGTTTGGCACATAGAAGTCAGTAGATAAAGAGGAATAACCTCTTGAGGAAACTGAACAAAGCATCTTGTGTTTCCATTCTGAAAAATTTTCCAAGTTTACAGAAAAAAAAGCAAGATGCTTTCCCCAAGTCATCAAATTTCATTATTTCACCTTTGTTCATGAAAACTTTGCAATCTTTTTGACATTTTTCTAATATATGCTTGTGCATAAATTCAAGCACCATTTTTCATTTCAAACTGCATATTTAATCTAAAACAAAATCAGAGGACACTCAGAAGTGAATGCAGGCACCACTGCTTCTACCAGAGGAAACCATACCTGAGCCTAAATTAGTGTTTAGAACTACAAGCCAGTAACGCTGCAATAAATTGATCTCAGTCTAAGAATAAAACTCAAATCCCAATATAATTTTGCATATATATCTATATGCAAATGCACACGCAGAAACCCATAAGTTTACCCATACCTCAAACTAAATGTTACAACAATTAAATCTGCATTAAACTTGCCTGGAAGAGGTTGCCCAGAGAGACTGAGGAATATCCATCTTTGGAGATATTCAAAACCCATCTGGACAGGGTAAGCTGCTGCAGCTGACCCTACTTGAGCAGGGGGTTTGGACTGGAAGACCTCCAGAGATGCCCTCCAACCTAAACCCTTCTGTTAGTCTGTAAATCCCCTGGACTTCACCCATTATTCCCATGTCCACTGTCATTTGCCATTTGAAATTCTAAAGCCATGGGATTCAAATTGTTATTAAAACTGAATGGCATTTTAAAATTCTCTTAGTAGGTCACTTCTGGAAGTATCAACTACATGAATAGATATATTTTAGAATCACTGTTGGAAATTATAATCACTATACGGAGGCTTTTTAAAAGTGATCTGAATTGAATAAAATAGAAAGTGAATTGGTCCACAGTACATTTCAACTTAGTGCCAAAGCCTAGATTTTCATTGATTAGCTCCAGTACATTATCAGTACAAAGCACGGCAGACAGCCAGTGTACCTCAAATGTAGATTTTTATGCTGCTTTTTTACTGGACTGTGTAGAAATCAGGGTATCAAATACCTTTCTCTTTGTGGAAGCTTCTTATCTAAGCAGTAATTAATAACAATAATATAAAATGTTACCACTCATGATGCTTTTCCTCTTAGGCCTGGATCCTACAGGTTTTGAAGGTCATAGCAAAATTTCAACTTCAGTCACACATGACCAGGCACTTTGCCCACGAGTAAATACATTAGAGCTGACATCATCCCATTTTAGCATATATTTGTAATTGAAATTGAGAAAGCCTGTCTGCATTTAGCAGACATGTTTCCAGAACTAGTATTACCAAACTAAATTCTCAAAAAGGACCACTTTATGTTTATGTTTATGTAACCATCTTCCAGTTTCCACTGGGGGCTTGAGAGAATCGCAAATATAGTCAAACTAAGCACAAACACAAATGCCACCCTACCTCAACTAAAGATTAACATGTCAGCGTTCATTAACTCTGTTCTCAAAGGAGCATGTCCATTTTTATTGGCACACATTGTGGCTAGGATGATAAACAAAATAACGTCCTATGAATACCATCAGGAGTTCACCACACCATATCAAGTAACGTGACAATCCAATCCATGGATTAAAAACCAAGATGCTGCTTGTAAGAAGAATTTTTAGCTCATTCTGTCTATCATTGTATTTCCCAATCTGGCACCATGAACCATAAATAATCCTATCATTTATTAATTACATTTTCTAACCTAGTCAAGAAGAATCCTGCAGTGTGAAGCAGCAGATCATGAATAAATGGTTCATTGAAAAGCAACTCTTATTGCCAAGTAGTTGTAAATTAGAGTTGTGATAATTACCCACTTTAACCTTTTTAAACAGGTTCCTCTAAAAAGCCCCAGGATGGATGTTTTATTATAACAACTTTGACCTCCAGCACACAACAACACAATTAGTTTTGCATTATGACAAAGGGATGCTCTGATTAAAAATCTAGTACATTACCTTATGTTACAAAACATCCGAAAAGCAGGTTTGTGCATGTTTGCACACACGCACATATGCATATAACCACAAAATGCTCCTCTACTGCATACCACACTCAGCTATAGCAAACACAACAGGCAGCTGAACTGCTACAGTGATGGTGTAGCCACTGCAGTACTTCACTAAATAAACTGCAAGAGCAACACCTTCACAGAAGTAATGTGCGTGTTGCCCCTTGCCCTGCTGACCATATGAACTGTGATTATTAGCAAGTGGTGACCCAGTGGCTGAAGATTTCTAAGGGGAAACAGCAGGGGAACTGAAGTCTGCAGTCTTCAAGTTTTCTTTCAGACTGGCTCTGCTCTGTTCCCAGAAGCAACGTGCCTGTTAGTGGTCAGAGTGAATTAACTGACCTCCCAGAATGCATGTTCCAGTTTAATTTCATCCAAAAAGAACAAAATTCACACTCTAGGAGACTACCCTGTGATAGGAACCACAGTGTATCACATGCAGTCAAAATGGTGATGGTTTCAAACGCACACTCCTGAGCCAAACTTAAATGGGACTCCTCTGTACCAGCAAGACAAGATCACACACCAGTCCAGAGGCTGGTCAAGGCAAAGCTACTAAAATGTCTGCACCATTTGGAACCTGGAACCGGTTCACATGCACCAGAATGTGGCTTTCTGTACCACGCACTGCCACAGGCTGGCTGAGTCAGCTGTGCAGCTTTAGAAGACCACAGAAGGACAGTGACAAGAAAAAAATTAGCTCTTGATGTGCTTTCCTTGGAGGTAGTAAGACTCATCACATCTTCCTCTTCTGTTTCACCATAGAGAGACTTTCTCTAAAGGAAGGAAAACTGGTGACCACCTGCCCTAGCAAGGAAATAACTAGCAAATGCGTATTTGGCCTTTGCCACCAGCGGCAGTAATTATTTCTCAGTTAAACAGCGGAACTGGAAGGAGTTTCACTTGGCCTTTTTAGGATTCAGTGAAGAATCCAGGAGGTAAATTGGGGTTATCAGCAAACAATCCTAGTTACCCCAAGCCTGTAGTCTATAGCCAGCACAAAATCAGAACAAACTTTGTACCACTGAAAACCACATAACGATGAACCAGAAACTCATAAACCAGTGTAAACAGTAAATACTGCACAATCTCCTAAATTAAGTCCAAAACCATCACTCAAAATCCTGGAAAACCTCATTTCTGTGCATAGTACCACTAGCCTTTCTGCCACATCTTTGAAGTGCATTTTGCAGTCAGTGGTGAGTTAGCTCTTACTGAACTAGGGATAAGATGATGTGCCCTAAGCAAAAATAACTTCGTGCACTTGTACCTGGCCTTGTGTTCAAACAAAACATCTCAGACTGTAACATTCTATTTTCACCTGGGCAGAGGTACCGGATGGCTCTGCAGAGCTGCATGTTTGCACCTGCTTCATTGCTACCTAGAGGTGCCTCAGATCCACTTACGCCACTTCCTTTTTTGCTTTTAATATTGAATTTCTAGTGATGCTTGCACTCAAGAGAGGAGCTGATGAAATGTAGTAGCAAAGCATGGATTTTTTTATTGGCTTCCCTTGGCCGGGCTGCAGCATGAAAACCTGAGGCACAAACTCCATCTAGTTATAGGCAAAGTTGATGTTTAACGGCCATCTGAGTACCACAGAGCACAAAAGATTACAAAAAAAGCACAGAAGACGCTTTACTGCTTCAACACTACTGACACAGAAACAAGGAAAAAAAGCACAAAATTGTTTTTCACAAGGCATGCAATAGAACAGTGTGAGAGTGTTTGGAAGTACCACTGCCTCATCACCTTCCAGGGGGGAAAAAGGGTATTTAATGACTGTCACTGTGGAGTGTTGGAAGTAACTATTAGCTCTAGGACTATATGTAGTACCAATATTTGCTTGTTTCTAAGGCTCAAAGACTTAACAAACTGGAAAATGAGTGAATGTGGGTCTAATATGTTTTATTTCTCTCCACTCCCCCTTAGGGATTTTTTTTTTTTAACAAAAACATGAATGACAGAGTTAGATTTAATGATGCCGTTTCAGCTCTCACTTCTTTGGTAGTAATTATAAATGGTTTCATGATATGAAACAGGTGTTCCAGCATGGTCCATTGGGCAGCATGAGGAACGTTTTGCTCCCTGATGTCATTGTACATGATGTATTCAATAATTGCTATTTTCTGATGGAGAATACATTTAGAACTGCACTAAGTAGAAATTCAGCTGGTTTATATGTTTTGGTTGGTCTGTTGAAAAATAACAACTTTATTTTCTGAATTGTGTCAGGTTTCCCAAATTCTTGTCAAGTGACAAAAAATCATAGAGGAAGAACTCGTGTTTGAATGCAGTCACGATGAGACTAAAAAGACTCATGTACTCACCCATAAGATGATTTGCTGAATGTTTTTCTTTTCTGAAAAGCAAATGTTTGACACCAAAACAACTGTAAAAAACCATTCAAGGATGTTGTGAATTAGTCTGCATGACTGTCCTTAAATATGAATTAAGGGACACAAGAGTTTATGAGTCTAAAGGCATCTCAGTGCTGTTTTATGCTATGATCCACTTCCTGATAAATACAAATTTCCCCTTCTTTCCCAACACTGCTGGCTCCGCCAAATACAAGTCTAGCACATAGTCAGAAGGAAGACTGTCCAGTATACTCAAATACTACCTAGAGTATCTCTGTATGCTTAAGGGACCAGGGCTCTGGGATGCACAAAGACACATCCCTGCAGTTCAATCCAGCTTTCCTTCATTGCTGGTAGTGACGGGAGTCCTGAGATGAAGGTTAGAATGAATGCTAGAAAAAGCAGTATTGGGAAAATATCACCTCAGCAAGGCTGGAAGGAGAGAAATTATCGTAATTAAAGTATGTTAATTCTACAAATGATAAAGAAAGGACTGTTGGCAGGAAAAAGAAGATGTAGAGGAGGACAGGAGGAACACAGGGGCAAAGCCAGTAATTAGTCTCTTTGAGCAGCCATCAGCCCTTGGAAAGTGTAGCATTTACCAGGAGTGGCTTGATCACCATCCTGTATCACAGCCTGTCCCCTGCTTCTCTGTGGCTGACCTGGGTGCCTCTTCCAGTTCATAATCACCGTTCAGTCACCAGGGGGTGACTAGGGAAGTCTGGTACAGAAGCATGGTAGAAGCTCATTGAGTTAGTTACAGAGAGAGCTGAGCAGGTGTAATTGCTGACAGGTCTTTGTCATCAGTTGGGGTCAAATTCAGCAAATAACAAACACAACAATTAATCTCAAAAGGTTTGTTTGTTTTTTTTAAATGCGTTCTGAATTTAACTTGTATTGTTTTCTAAAAGAGAAAATAAGACATCCTGCCAAAATCAGCAGGCGCGCTAAAACTTTTGTTTCACCAAAGATAACTTTCCTCTTCCTCCAGAGACTCTAACAGTTTCCTTCTGTCCTAACCTAAAATGTGGCTTCCTTCCCCTGATTTTTTTAAATAGGCCACCTAATCACCTTAACAAATAATTCACACAAGTTTCTTTACAGTCATGTTACACAGTACATAACACTTAAGACCCTCGTGTCGCATCCCTTCCCCTTATTTAGAGCTTGGTACGGAAGCAGCATTCATAAAATTTCCCAGTTCACCTAGCTTAAAATAGATATTATTTAAGATGTAACCATAAGCTGGTTTAACTGTAATTCTTGTTATAATTAAGCATTTTGTAGCAGCCTTTTCCTTGCTACATAAATTTTGCTGGTACTGTCAGCTTTGAAAGATTAAGAAAAAAATTTCTTGATGCTTTTGTAAACAACAGACAAAATACATTTAAATTGTTTCATTAAAAAGCCACATACATCCAACATCACAAACTCTGCTGTAAGGGAGTAAAATAATTGCTACATTTTACAGTCCAGATAAATGGTGGACTAGAAATAAATCATTCCTTTGGTGTGGAACCTATTACTTTCCCCATATAAGCAACTGTTCCCTGTAAGTAACTAGGCTCTGTTGTTTAATGCAATCATTGGCAAATAAGCAATTTTCAAAGATACTTTAAGCACAGGCAATAACCAAAGCCAGCCTCGAACAGAAAGGATCAGACACCATCAGGATCCGAGCTTCCCTTAAAAATAACCGCTAAACCCTGGCTCAGCCAAAGTCAATCACAAAATTCCCATGAACCAAGGTTAGGTCTGGTTATGCTTTGGGCTCTCCTGGTTGCAGAAGCCGTCCCTGTCACACCAAGGAGGGGATGAATTGCTTGAGCTTGCAGACTCCTTGCAGCTAGGACTGTGAGTGCTGGGAACCTCCCAGTTCATCTTGGCTGAAGGGTATCCCTCAGACCCACTGCTCAGCTTTTGCATCGCACCACATTAGGTAGCCTGCGTAGAGAATCACAGGCTGCAGAAACTGATCTCCCCTCTTGCAGTGGCTTTTAAAATAAGGTTCATTGATTGTACATAGAATGAAATGCAAATCCATACATGTAACTTAAATATGCAGCATGTAGACGACATCAGTGCATCAGTTGGTGAGAGTGAATGCAATCAAACTGAGCACGCAGACCATCTCCCATCATAATCAAAAGGAAAAACAAACCCAAGCTCAACAGGACAGAAAAAAACCCAAATCCATAACTCAGTCCTTTTACATTCTGGGTAGCAAATACAATTTATAATGGAAAAACAATCTGAGAATTGTTTGTGCTGAGTGAGTGATGGAAGGTAAACACTGGGGAAGACCCATGATAATTACAACAAGCAATGCTGATGAAGGTTAGGGCCATACAAGAGTCTGTGTACTGCCCGAACAGTAACCTTGTCAAGCCTGTTGGTAGAGGGCAGGCAGCTCCTGTTCTTCCATCCGTTCTGTCATTAACTATTGACCACTTCCTATTTTTGAGCTTCACACTAGTGGCAAATGAATAAATTGACAGCTTCATTAGTTAGCTATCCTAGAGACATTCCCAAAGCCAATACTCAAAGGGAAAAGCTGGCTACAGATGTATGTATAAAACCAAGTGGGAAAATCAGAGATTCTGAATAGAATATTCTGGAACATTAAGCCCTTTCTGAAACTACCTCACCTCTTTTTGTTCTGGAGTCATTGTGGATAAACGCAACCTCCAGCCTGTTCTGGACATGTAGAAAAGTCTACTGTATTTTTAGAAACATCTTCAAGTTTAGAGGAATTACAGCTGACCAGGCATTGCAGGATCAGTCCAGACTGATTTTGTTTGAAGTGGGAGAATCCTGTTCTCAGTGAAAATGGACCTGTAGCCTTCTGGGGATGGATCAATCATTCCCCAATGCACTGGACTCAAGGGCAGAACCCCCAAGGTGATGCAACTGCAGAGCTTCCCAGAGCACTCTGCCAAAGGAGTGGGATTTGTCCCCTGCCACGACACATACCCCAGGCCACAGGACTCTCAGGAATCTGCCCCAAAGTACTGCCAATGTCCCTGACCCAAGGCCTAAGAAGCCAACACCAGCAGAGCAGGGTGCTCCAAGGCTGTGGAGCTTTGTAGAATTTGGCTTCTTTGTAATGCCTGTAGAGACACAAAGGGACGTGTACACCACACTTCTACCTGTGCCTATCTCTCTCAAGGTTCCCAAAGTCCTTACTCCCCTTTCTTCCATTGGCTGGAAGTTTTACTCTCTGTCATTTGTCATTTAACCACATCTTTTTTGTTCTTTTGAGGAGATACGGGAAAAGTCACAGTATTTCAGTGGTTTACCAGTTCCCCAGGCCTAGGTAACAGCTTTCAGAAACGGAGGTGGAAGCCCATGTAGGCAACACTTCCCCCTTCGGCTGCCACAGACCTTGTCATCACCTTCATTCAAGGCAGCTCAATGGTTAAACCTGCCTTTATCACTCTTTGTGGGACTTTTTCCCTTCTTGTCCCACAGAAAACAACTGCTCAAAGCAACAATTTCCCACCTGGCGCACCAAAGCCTTAGGAACTTGCTGATATGGACTAAGAGCAAGAAAATTGCTCTATTTGTTGAACTCCAGGACAGCTGGTAATTGTGATAAAAAAAATCCACCTCTTCATGTTAAGGGCTGTTCTGTGGAGTTAAAAGGTAGCAGGGTTTAAAATCTCATTACTACAGTGGCATGGCAGAGCAGGGAGCAAGCTGGCTGCCTAGTTGTATGGGACATGTCCACTTCACTGAAAATCCTAATTAATTACCATTTGGTGGCTCTCCTGAGTGTAAGGATCTGTTAGATTAAAACCAAACTAACAATAATCTTGGTAGGTAGCAACAATTTTATTTGTATGCGTGTATTGCACATAGGCAAACAGGAGTCCTGTGCTTGTACTTCTGATTTCTATAGGACTTTTCCCTGCACATTTTGTTTAGGTCGAAGAACTTCTCTAGGACTGAATAGAAGACAATGTCTGGAATATCACTGTAAATGTAATGGACAGAGTAAATTGACAGCAGCTCCAACTAAATTACAGTTTAAAAGACAAGGGAAGGCTCAAGGGACATCAAACAAAGGAAACTCTAGCTGACCAGCGCTCAGGTAAAATTGAATTGGAAATGTTCCCTGACTGATTAACATAACAAAAGTCCCAGTGTTTAAAAAGAAAGTCATTCTGCAGAAATAAGAGGAGGAAAAAAAAAGAAACTGATCTTCCTCCAAACATACAGTAGTTATCTTTAAAAATATACATTCAGAGAAAGATCTAAAATACTAGTGTGAATAAGGAGTTTCTGAAGAGTTTTTGTAATGATGTCACTCAGAAACATATATATATAATCTTCAGTAGAAGAATATGGATTGAAGATTTCTCCAGTTTCATTCCCTCATTTTATCACATATAAATAAGAGACATTCTACTAAAAATTTTTTTGAATTAAAATTTGGTAGAATATATATTTTAAAAAAAAAAGTGAAATGGAACTGAAAATTATAATAAAGTGCAGTTTTATTTCTGCAGAAGAGCTGTGTGCAGAAAGGTTTACTTATGACAATATAACTATTGGGAAAACATCAACTCTTATTTAATAGATCTGTAGATTAGTAGGGGCATCTCATCTCCCAACTAGTTAAGAAATGGGGACAGATACTCATCCTTTTAAAATCAAGTGTTTACAGTTGTGGAAGTTTCCCTAGTTAAACAAAAGATTTTTTTATATTAACAGTGTATCTGCCTGCTTGGAGCATGAATGCAGGAGCAAGCAGATGAAATTGGTTCTTCGTAGTGTTCGTAATTTTGGGGGTCATGGTTTACAGAAAATCTTGTTACAGTGTTGTCTTTAAGTGATTTTGGTTTATCATTCCAAATCACCGTGTGAGATGGCACATTTCTTTACTGCTCTGCTGACGGCAAGAATGCTTTGGAGGGAGATGCCAACAGCCAAGCCCCTGTGGAAACCAAAGGAAGCCCAAATACACCTCTCTTCTTCATAAAGGTGATCCGGCAGCTCAGCACCCAGTTCCGTGTTGTCTTGCCTCTCTGCCTGCCTGATTTGAGTCAGGTAGCTCCTCTAAAACTGCACAGAGCAAATCCTGCCTCAACTTCTGAGCCAATGGTTGGCCTTGTGTCAGCTGCTCTATGCAGGGAAATGGGAGGGTTGTGTCACTTTATCTAAAGAGCTGCCGCTGAATTAACAGATTTAAGTCTTTTTGCAGTATATTTGTTCTTGGGTGATTGGCATTTTTTAAAGTCTGGATCTACAAATAGATGCATGTCTGTGAAAAAGCGGCATTAGCAAGACTCAGAGATCAATTTAGAGTTATTAATGTCTCTTGCTTCTTAGTTATGGTTAGCAAGTTTCTGGTTTACACCACTGCCACACTGAGAATGGTGTCAGAAGCAGGTCTCTAGTAACTAGGCACAGACAGAAGAATGACTGTTCAGAACATGAACTGGGTAGGGAATGTAGAAAATTAAATCCTATCTTGTTTTGCTGAAATTTATTGAAGATACAAAGTGGAGGCCTAGCAAGAACATTTCTTCTTGTGGTATATAAAAACATTCTGTTCTGCAAGACACTTAAAAATAAAGAATCATTACTAGCCAGGGCAGGGAGATATGCTGGACCAGGTTAGCCCATGGATCTTGTCTTTCCTGCTTGTGTGGCTGTAGTGATAACTATGCCTGCTTATTCTCTCCAGCTCCTTCTAACCCCCTGGAAAATGTCAACCAACCTTCAAATCTGATACACAGAAAGTCCCCACAAGTTCCAAGACCTGGGTGTCAGCAGTGGAAGACTCCTTACTTAATGCACCACCAAGGCAGATGAGAGGGAGGATGAGGAGGACCACTGCTGTGGTCTGTGAGGGCAGTGCAGAGGACATAAATCTGTAGAAAAATGAGCCTTTGTAGTTGCTCTACTCACAGGAAGGCAGGTTTAATTCAATTAAATTACTCTTTAATTAATCTGTATACCAAGGTTGAGTGGCAGTTGCTAGAATACAGGCAACTGGCAGAACTCTAAACCCTCAGCTTGCTCCCTCCCAGCCTCCTGCTTGCTGTTCCAGACAGGCACAGCCTATCACCACGTCCTGCTGCTGTCTCCCACCCAAGGTGGGAGTCCCACACACCTCTGGGTATGCAAAATGTCTCCCAGTGCGTGTGGTTATACATGTCCAATGCGTTCCTCAGACATGCTCAGTGAACTGATGGTTTGGAAAGTACAGGATAACTTCCCTGATTGTCCTGTTTCGTAAGTTGGTCGTTTCTCCACACAAGCCAGACAGACACACACGCACACTGAGAGAGGCTTAATTTTCAGTGCAATAACCTTGACTAAAACTCTGACTTCAGCCATATACTAGACCACTGCATCTGACACAGACAGGAGGGTCTTAATCTCTCCATTGTGCCACGGTACCAAATAATCAAACTTGCATGATAAAAATAAACTTTTAAACACAAAATCTTCGTTCTCTGAGAATATAGTTCAGAGTAAAAAGCAAATCATACAATCATAGAATCACCTGGGATGGAAAAGACCTTTAAGATGATCAACTCCGACCATTAACCCTACTCTACCAAGTCACCACTAAGCCATATCCCCAAGCACCACATCTATACGGCTTTTAAACACATCCTGTGGTGGTGACTCAACCACCTCCCCTGGCAGCCTGTTCCAGTGCCTGACAACCCTGCCAGTGAGTTTTTTTTTCCCTAATGTCCAGTCTAAGCCTCCCCTGGTGCAGCTTGAGGCCATTCCCTTGTGTTCTATCATTAGTTGCTTGTGAGTAGAGACCAGCGCCTACCTCATGCAACGACCTTGCATGAGGAACTAAAAGGCACAGTCCATTAATAAACCGTACTTTGCTATTAAACAGTTAGTCAATAGAAAATGTATTAAATAGGATACCTGGTAGGACAAGTTCAAAACAGCGTGTGAGAAGAAGAAGGGGGTGGGAAAACATGGTTCTGCAGAACCAACACAAGACTGAAGAAGAGATTAGCAGCCATGTGTTGACCACAAGACCTGCTTGAGCAGAGGACAAGAGAGCCAAGTCAAGAGTTTTAAGCAGCTTTGCTGTGTGTTAGCTGTAAACCTGGGAGCTCCGGGAAAATGCCTTTCACACCAAAACTTTAAATAAAATGTTTACTTCATAAGCAGATACAATTGTGTTTGGTGCTCACATGATGCACTGGTTTCACCTAAAGAGCAAGAGGAAACCTTCTATTAATAGAAGGTTATATATAGTCATGAAATAGTTATATATAGTCATGAATATAGTTATATATAGTCATGAAATACGATTTTGACATGAATTCTCTCTCAGACTTTCACATTACATTTAGCAGAAAACACCCGCTATGTTTGATCTCCGGTTACCTCTTCCGTTTTCCATAATTATTTTCCCCACTCTGGAAAGATATCCCTGATATCCCTGCTTGGTGTCCATGGGAATTCTTTGAACTGTCTTCATGTAGCCAGGTCCCTCCAAGTGCCCAGTTTGGGGACTTTGCTCAGGGTAGTTCTGGGCCACTTTTAGTCTGACTTTCACAGCACTGTTTTCCTTCTCCGATCCTACTTTTATCAAAGCTGGCAAGCAAAGAGAGTCTGAATTACTGCCATTTTCTTTTGGATGATGTTTTTCATGGAGGGGAAGATGGTGGGTGCTTCTGCTGACATTTTGTCCTTCGGATGCTTCCAAGTAGACACACTGAGACTGCATGGCAGCCAGAATGCCTGTAAACACTTGCACCGCAGAACTAAACAATGAAATAGTTCAGGCATCAATCACCCTCCTTAATTATGCATTTTCTTCACAAATGCACATTCTTTTCTGTTGTTCAGAGAGGATGGCACGTGGGAAATACAGAGAAGACACCAGAGATCTGCGCTGAGATGAGATCTGTTTGACACCACTGCCTGGCTCACCACATCTGTGTTGGAGGTATCATTTACCTTTAACAGCAGTGTATTTTAGAAAGTCTTAATTCACTTCTGTCAGGCAATCAGATTGTTGCAAAATATATAAATTCTATATACAAATACCATCAGATGATGCAGCAGGCAATCACTGTGGTAATTAATCCCACATTTTTGTAGTTGAAGTAACAATTCTCATTTCAGGATAGAGTTTGAGTAAGAAGAGCCTATCTATATCTGTAAATGAATGATATCATTATTTTGGGAAATGAAAGTTTAAGCTCTGTAAAACATACAATCCCATGGAGATCTCAGCAGGGGAACTTGTACGTGCAGGTGTTTAATGTGATAAGGTACGTTACCATTTATCTGTGTACTTGCAGACAAATATTAACATAGTCATGAATTAAGCTTTTAATCCCTTTTATTATAAATTGAATATCTTTATTTTAACAAACATCAACAATGCACATTATTGTGCTCCAAACTATTCATTACTATTCCCCACAGTGTACCATTACATGATACACCATAATACATGTGTTAATATAATGCCAAGCATCTGCTTGAGTATTCCATAGTATATTTCATTCTCTCCCTCTCTCTCTTTTTGTTTAAACAAAGAGGCAATCTCACAAAAGACACTTTTTATATAGGAAACCACAGAGTCATTCAGCCTCACACTGGAGAAGGACAGTAACGCAGTATGTGCCATTTTCTGATGATTCAGGCCCTAGTTCCAAGTCGTCAGATTTCTTGACAGCAAGAAATAGACTTGGAAACAAAGAGAGGGAAGAGGTAGATGTGAGGAGGTGGATTTAACCGATAGTGCTCAGATAGGGTCATGAAAATGATGTGCAAGTAATTTGTCAGTGATCTCCAGGTGGCTTTCCTCAGAGCTGCAGCACCAGGACCTGCTGGTGGTGGCACCTGGAGGGACAGGCATTTATTTCAATAAGCAACACCATTAACTTCAGAATTAATTCCTTGGGAATATTAACTTTGGGTTATCTAAGTGAGTTCTGCTCATGAAGAGACATGAACACAGAACTGTTGCATGTATAAACCCGGATCAGAATTTGCATTGAAGAAATGCAAGCAATGCGGGCTCTACAAATTAAATGGAGAAGTGGAGCATTATTTAAAACCTATAGAAATCTGAACAAAACCACTAAATTTGTCAATAAAACCACATACACAACTCCCTCAACCCGCACCAAAAACAGCCAACAAAACTGAAACCTAACTGGGTGGGAAAATGACACCACCAAAACTGGGATGATGAAGAACATGAAGCATCAGGATCACCCGTTACACCTGCCAATCATTTACTAGGGCAAGTGATAAAAACTAGAATGACATGGACTTGCTATGTAACCTTCTTCAAATAAGCCAGATGATAGTTTAATAGAGCTGGAAACAAAAAATACCTGCTTTACTCACATCTAACTCCAAGGAAGTCAATGGAATCAAATGACATAATCCAAGTTTGATAGAGAGGAAAG
>JANHFX010004161.1:34642-53124 GCA_027560015.1 Chloroceryle amazona
GGGAAAGGAGGGGGAAAGGAGGGGGAAAGGGGAAAGGCGAAGGCAAAGGCAAAAGGGAAAGGTTCAGTTCAAACTATAGCATGGAACACGTATTATAAGAAAAACAAAATAATAAATACTCCATTTTTGTCAAAGGTCAGGCTTGTGTCTGTCCCCACAGAAAGTCTTATACTGAATATATTATATTAGTAAAACAACTCTTAATGGCTGCAGCTCCTCTGTACTTCAAACTACCGACTGCAGTCTGGCACCTATTCTACTTGCAAGAGGACTAAAAAACCTCACTCGGAGTCAGTCAAAGCATCCAAGCAACACTCCTGCCACCCCATGAACTGGTGCATTTCTGCCTAGGCAGCTAGCTAGCTTGCTTGTTTTCATTTCTGGAAGAACTGGTTTTCTTCCAGTCAAGAGTGTTAAGAGAAATCACTAATGATTGTTACATTAAATGAAAGGTTGCTGTTCCAAAGACACTATGCCAGAGATCTCACAAATTACTGTAAAGAAATTCTGCTAAAAACATATTCCAATAGTTCAAATAAATTGTAGGTAAGCAGGAAGAAAAGGGAAAATGGATGATGGTATATGGGTTATGTTTTAAAAGCTGTACACCGAGTTTAAACAATTCAGTGTAATCTTCATTATTCCCCAAAAAGCCTTTTGATTGTTTTATTCCTTCAAATGTGCCCTATTTAAATATTTTTCAAGCTTTACATATGGTATCTATGTTATTAGCTCTGTAAAGTGTTTACATGAAGTCTCAAAATGCAATCCTCAAGGCACTGTAATTTACAGAGAAGCTAACGCTGTCATAATAACATCTTTATCCTACAACAGATCAGAGCTTAAAGTAATATTGCAGAGTAAAACAAATCCCATTAAAGAAAACAGAACTACCAGCAATAAAATTACAGTACATTGAATCTCCCACGTGAGAGCGTCGTGGAAGGCAGGCTGTGAAAGTGGAACTATAAAGCAAACAATGGGGAGGGTAGAGATTATGGACCCTGTCAGAAGTTAAATATAGATCCTTTCACCTCTAGGTCACAGGGAGGAACGAAGCCAGGCTTCTCTATGTAGTAATAAAAGCTTTTTGGTGGCTTCTGTGGAACAAGTCAATGGCCACACTAAGTCCAGGACGCAAGGAGCAGGTATGTATTTTCTGCACTGTAAGAAACAAACCTTCGCCAAAATAACCAGCAACACTAAGCAAATACAGAGCTGCACTCCTGCAGCTGCTAATTGGCCGTGCTCAAACAACAACATTGTAAAGGTTTATTGAGCTTCTTTAGCAAATAAAGCATCTGTCCCAGTACATGCAAGCAACTAGTAATAAAATCTCACAACTAAGTTCAGGGGAATCCTCAAGTTAATATATATGCTTGTCAAAAAATTTCTGGCACAACCCCCTGACTACAGTGGTAGGGGGGAATAAATGGGATTTCCAGTCCATTTTCTGCTGTGTAGTTGCATCACTTCTAAGGGGCACTATCAGTGCCACCTTCTCCTCTCACCATTCTGTGAACTGTTGGCTGGTGATGCCTGCCTGACTCACCACATTATTGACTACACCTTCTGTAAGACATTAAAAAAAAATTACTTTGAGTTAGTTACTGCAGGAGAAAATCTGACATGTTTCCCAAACTTTACTGAGTAAAATCTTAGAAATGTTTTGCCATTGACTTTAGAGAGTCCAGGATTTTACTCTCTTCGTAGGCAAAAATAATTTAATCTTGCTTGGGAGCCCTGAGATATACCAAAATGATCCTAAAAAAAATCAGAATTTGCTTTATCTCAATTTTCCTGATCTTCACATCTACTGAAATTTCTTTCAAATGTAAAATATCCATCGCTGTACAGATTGCAATATGGAAAAAACTGATACTGAGCTTTTTTATGTGTTCACAGTGTGTTCTGCTAGTCCCTCCTTCTTCAAAGGTATTTTCCAGATTTGAGAAGACAAAGCACATCCCAGCAGTTTTGAAAAATTACATATTTCCTGTTTTTAAAGAAGTCATTTTGTCCTCCTCGAAACATTGAAAAATTTGATGAACATGGCTGCTGAAAATCCGAATTAGAATGTGGACAATTTAAAAAAAAAAATAATTAAAGGTGGTTCTTTGAAGCAAGAAATGACACATTTTCTGCTTCACACAAAATCAAGCACTTGGTCAACACACTACAAGCAATGCATTTATGATCATGCTCAACTACCCTTATCTCAGATACTGAGCAATCTAAAGCCCCCTCTCTGAGCCTTGTGACATTATTAAATGTTCTTCATTTTCCACGTGAAGGAGACCCCTCAGACACAGATATTACTGTGGTCAAACACCCTCTGAAATGAGAAAAATGACGACACGTCTCACAGTAAAAAAGAGCTAACAAACTACACCACAAAACCCACAACAACTTATCTACCCATTTTATATCTTATCTTTAGGTACATATAAATATAAGAAACACAAAAATAAACCATAATACACTTCTTTGAAGATTAGAAAACAGATGAGATCACAGCTATGGGATAACCACCTGGCTGAAAGTTGTAGACACTCAAAGAAAGATTGTCCTCCTTCTGCAATTATTTCCCATCCATTATTTTCCTCCAACAGCAATATATCAAGAAGCTAACTCATAACACCTGCATGCTTAAACCATTCTTTTAGAAAAAACCCTCTAGCCAATGGACAACAAATGCAAAGGCTGGAAATATTCTGTCAGGCTGAACCCAGACATGTGGGGTATGTCAGACAGGACAATATAAGGGGGAAATTTAAAATGAACACAAATATTTTAAACTCAAAGAAAACTTCCATGACCACATTATATCGTTACATAGCCCTAAATAAAAATGAATCTTCTAGTGCAGCAGTGTTACACATTCACAGGGAGGGTTACTGTCATCCTTTGGGTACAAACTCTAAATAGCTGTGGCCATCCTGCAGTTACTCAGTGGCAAACCAGACTCTGCTGTGTCACTAGGATCATGTCAGGTCCTCAGTGAGGTTCCTAACATGACAGAAATGTTCCTCTGTGTGTGCCAGGGACAAGACCACCTTGTCAAACGTCGCAGACACTCAAAGGGCACTGCTGTCCCAAGGCACCCCATGGAGCACCCTCTAAGCAGGAAAACACAAAGACAAACACAAGCTCTCTCTTCCTCTTTCCAAGGGATGAAACACAAAATTGACAGATCAAGTTGAAAACAAAGAATCTCCATTAATTCACCGGATGAGTATTTCCAACTTTTTTTCCCATTCATGGACCATCAAAACTGCTTTAGCAGAGACTGACTCAAACTCCTTCACACATGTAGGTTGTTGTATAACTTAATATTTTTTAGGCATTTAATTATTTTTTTCGGTTGTTCCCTGAAGAAATAACCCAACATTTACCAGAGAAACATGGATCCGAAGTTAAAAGCAAACTGAAAAACTGCATACTTGTTCCATCTTCAGCACTCAGCAGGCCAAGCAATTTCTTCATCTGGGCCTTCCCTGTTGAGCTCAAGCAAAGGTATGTGACATCCAGTTTTGAGCTAAAGACTTAGAATCCACTAAACCCCCAAGAACCTTTCACTAGTAGGTAATTACCACAATGAAAAAACCCCCACATTCTTTACCTCTAGTCTAAATTTATTTAAGCTGAGTTTCCAGCTGCCTAAGCTGTTTATGCTTTCTCCTGCTAATTTAAACTGCCTTCTTTGAGATACTTCCTTCATCTGATACATGCACCATAGATCCTTAGCGTAAAGAAGATCTAGACCAGTAATTCAAAAGGACAATAATTATACTACTGTCACGTCAAGAGGAAGTCAATATGGGCTAGGTTATCTTGACATTGCTATATTAAAAATATCATTATTGCCTCTTTCTACTACTGCAGTGTCAAGAGGAACCAAGCAATACTGGAGGAGTAAGGTGAAAACTGGTGTATTAGCACGTGGCAAAAGACAGTCACCTGACACCCAGTTCAGAGACACTAAACAGGGCAGGTAGGGCAGCTAATATTGTCCTCTGTAAAATGAGTGAGAACTGAAGGACACAAAGATGTGGGGAAAGCCTCACGGGCAGTCTAAGAGTCTCAGGACTTCCCAAGCCTCTTAAATCTTATCCTGCTGTTCTTCTCAAGTTACTCTTTGATTTACTTTCTCAAAAGTAACACTCTAAAATTTTAGTAAAATAGTATTTGCAATTCATTCTCGGTCTTCACTCTGATTGGAGTAGTTTGCTATGAAAATATGTCGAAAAGTTCAGCTTGCTGAAGATGACTCTTCTACATAACGTAGCTCTTAGACATTATTAAGGTAGTACCTAGAGATTGCGGAAGCTCTGCAGCTACCCAGGAAGAGAGACCTAATTCATAGAATGCCTTGGGTTGGAAGGGACCTCTAAAGGCCATCGAGTCCAACCCCCCTGCTGAGAGCAGGGACAGCCTCAACTAGAGGATGCTCAGAACCTCATCAAGCCTGACCTTGAATGTCTCCAGGGATGGGGCCTCCACCCTGGGCAACCTGTTCCACTGCTCCGCCACCCTCATAGTAAGCAACCTCTTCCTAATGTCCAATCTAAATCTACCCTTATCTTGTATAAAACCATTGCCCCGTGTCCTATCACTACACGCCCTTGTAAACAGCCCCTCCACAGCTTTCCTCCAGGCCCCCTTCAGGTACTGGAAGGCTGCTATAAGGTCTCCCTGGAGCCTTCTCTTTTCCAGGCTGAACAATCCCCAGTCCCTCAGCCTGTCTTCATGGGAGAGGTGCTCCAGCCCCCTGATCACTTTCGTGGACGTCCTCTGGACATCTTTCCGAACACCATACTTACAAAACAAAACTTACTAATTTGGCTTTACAAATCACTCCTCTATGCCACTTGTCACATCTTAACTAGAAGTATCCTGAACATTCCATTTGCAAAATGGCATTCAAAGGTGAGCTAACTAATCCTGACTTGGCTCCCTGATGCAAAGAAGTAGTGTAAGAAGTCATTATAGTCCCTTTTTTGATGGAGAGGTCTGAGACAAGAGTTAGGAACCTCAGGGTCTAGCATGACGGAGCGGTTAGGGGTTAGGTGCTACATGCAAAGAGGTTTACAGCATGAAGTTCCCTTTATAGACACTTTCTGAATGACACCAACAGAATTAGGCCCATCTTTAACAGAAAATGCTATACTTTTTTTATTTCTTTTAGACAACATAGAATTGAAAAAAACTCCGATTAGCCAAAATGGAATAGGACGTGCATAATACATCTCGCTGTAAGAAGGTGTGTGCTATATTTAACTTAAAATATCTCCTAGGTCTCCTAAAGCCAAAGTATATTTGTAAAAAAGAAACATCTAACCCGGCTTATGCATTAATAAACCAAAAGTCTTTAGGCCATGCTCATATTAAACTACAACTGTGCCATCAGTAAATGAAAATCAATTGAAATCAATTTAGCTAGGATAAAAAGTCCTCTTCCCCTGCTGCAGCTCATCTGGTGTGCTAACAGCTCCCAGTGATGAAACAGGTGCTTGTAAATTAATTAGCCTACTGAAACACACCTTAAAATGAATTTCCCAGAACACCCTGGCAGTGAGCCATCCTGGTCCCACGAGCTGATCAGTGCTCTGTAAATATTGAGATTTGATAAAGTAAACGCTACTCTGGCAGCAGATGGTTTGGAATGCTCTGTTGACATTGCCTGCGATTACTTGGATATGAAGACTTTGCTTCTCATAGACCTCCTTTGGGAGCCACTGGAGGACTTGATCCCCTCTCCAGCTATTTGCCTTCTAATTGAAAATCCTTATTCCCAGATGGAGCATAATACTGCTGCTTCAGGCGTCTAGCTCTGCACTGCTTGACTGTTGATACATGGGTAATTGCTTTCAGTAATGCAGGTTAAATGTGACATTTAGTGCTTAATAAAAATTACCAAGGCCAAAGCCGTTTATCATTCTTACACTTGGGCTGTCAGTTCTAAAGGAATTTTCAATTCATTTGAATTCTTGCTGAAGAGGTGAGCAGCTCCTCCCTGGGAGAGGCTGGAACCAAACTTGGGGCATTTTTCTGCTTTTATTTCTAAGATTTGTTTGCTCACAAAACCCCTTTAAAATTAACCTATCAAATATGGCAACTATCTGCCTTTGTACTTAGTATGCTGGTGAGTAATATATAATCAGCAGCCTCTGTGTACACAAAGCACATAAACCAGATGCACTGCACCTTCTGTGGGTGGCTGGAAGTTATTCCTCTTATAGAATCATAAAAAAATGAACCTGAAAAGAAATGGACTCTGCTGAATTGAGTCATTTCAATCTCAAAGTGTTTAAAAAATAAGGAGGACTAAAGCTTCACTTCCATGTCATGGTAGGCATGGCAGCTTCGCTTTGCTGAGAGCATTTAGGATCCTGCTTTGTTTTGTTTGCCTTTTTAAGAAAAGATGATCATTCCTATGGGGGTAAACAGACTAATATGCCCCTTAGGGAGTGGTGATTTGATAAGAGTGTGATGCTGCAGTCTGCAAAGTTTAGAAATAACAGGTTTAAAATGAGAGTAGGCTGAAATCTGCTGAGCAGTAGCAGTGCAGTTGCATCCCTGCTTCCCAGTCTCACCATCAGAGGTTTACAGACATGATCTTTGGGGAGACTTTACAAATCTCTGAGTTTTAGCCATCATAACATGGGTAGGCAGACCAACATTTAGATCCTTCCTTCTCCAAAAAGTTTGTTTAGACATATTTAGACATAGAGTCTTGCTGATTCTAACTCCTGACATATTTTTCCAGAGAGCTGAAATATGTAGCTAGCTAACTGACCAAACATCAGTTCTCCATCAGTTTTGGAGGGAATTTTAAGACAACCCTTGCTAGACTTTGTAGCAATCTAAAGGGAGACAGAGGCATTGACCTTTGTGCATCAGCCAGTTTGAGATGACAGGGACATAGGAAAGCTTAAAAGGAAGTCATCAGCCAGAGTGGCATGCTCAGCTATATCCTCCAGCTACCATGAACCTTCACTAATAACTTTCTGTACATCCCTTTTGTCCCTCATGTCCTCAACAGTCTCCAGAGAAGCTCTCACCACCTACTACACAGCAGTTCGAGTGATCACAGCCTCCCTCCAGTATTACAATGTCTGTTCTCAGAGAACTTGACTTCAGTGTACGGCACAACTAAACCTGGTCTAGGTTTGAACAAACAGACACGTGTATTATGACTCGCAACAGGGCAGTTAAGGAGAACCCTTTTTTCAGTATTTGGAAATTTTGCTGGAGAAAGAATGTTTTTTAACAACAGTAAAAACAAAACCCAGAGAATTAATCCATGTTGTAGTGGTATATGCCACTTTACCTCTGTACTTCATGTAATTTGGAAGATGCCTTCAAACACAGCATCTATCTATCTATCTATCTATCTATCTATCTATCTGCTGTAGTATCACTTTAACAACTACTGGTGGGACAGCTGAAAGCCAACAGAGTTAAGAAAATTAAAGTAGCAATGCAGGAAAATGAAAAAAAAAAAAATTCTCCAGATGGTGTCACTGATGCTATTAACTTCAAAGCTATAACCTGTCCCTGAGCATACAGTTTTCATAAGTTTCAGCTTCTCCGTTTGGAAGAAAGTTTTATTTTCCTCCTTTCTAAATTCATTTTGCAAAGCTCAGGCTTTCTTCTCTCTACCTCCACCATAATCAACAACCAAATTTTCTCAGTTTCCAGAATTCACTGCCCCCACCTTTTGTTCTTGATGTTAGATTGTTCGCTTTATCACAGAAAAAGATAAGAACTTTGAGCTCAACTTTGCCTTAGAACAAGCCTCGTGAAACTGAATTTCTCTCCTTTTGAAAATCCTGACATGGGTACCTGTCAGACAACGCATGCAAGGAGCCTGGCAAGTCAGAGCATCTCAGAGCAGACTCATTTCAGCTAAGTATGGCACTTAAAGAAGTAACTTCTCCTGGTAGACATCTGAGGAGATGTGACTAACTCCTCCTTCACCCACCTTTTTTTCCAGGAGTAACCAGAAGGGTGCCCACTGAATTTTACAGTCCATAATCTGGTGATAACCCTCTTCAATTGTAGTAAGCTTCTAGTGTAGGTTTCTCCCTAGAGATTCTGAACAGCTAAAACATGTATGGTGCCTCCGATCTACCTTCCTCTGGTTTCCATTTGGCATCCTCACATGAGTATACCTAGAGTTGCCCACTATAAACCAACACAGAAGAATACTGGCTATAGAAATAGTCAGGAAAAACACAGAAACATGTATTTCCTCCTAATAAAAAAAAAGACAAAGAAGCTCCTGCCATGTTACCCGTACAGAGGTCCAGAACAGATCCTAAACTGACAGAGGTACCATATGGATCTCTCAGCACTCCTACTGCTATCTACTACACTTCCTAATTTTAAGGACTGAATTTATCAGAAGATTATTTGGTGTAGATACTTTGCTCTTTTTCCTCTGTGCTGGAATACCGTATATTAGGAACTCCTCTGGGGATAGTAACTTAAGAAAAAATATAGTGGATGCTAAGTAACTTAATGGATAATAAAATGCCTTGCGCTTCTGGGACTGCTATTTAAAGACCAACCTGATGTTTTATGTAAAATAAGTATTGCAGTCTTGGAACCTTACCCCTCATTTCTGTAGGGCTGACTATAGGTAAAGCACATTTTCCCCAATAAGAGCACACATTTCTAGGAGTCATTAACAAGCTCCCACAGGACAAGTGGCCTTTCTTGCTGTCAGCCCCTACTCCCCAAAAGTGGGAGTTACTAAGTAAAGAATAACAAAATGAAAATCAATAATGAAGTATCAATACAAGCTGGGGGATGAAGGGATTTAGAGCAGCCCTGTTGAGAAGGACTTCAGGGTACCGGTGAAGTAAAAGCTGAACATAAACTGTCAATGTGCACTCGCAGCTCAGAAGGCCAACTGTATGCTGGGCTGCATCAAAAGAAGCGTGGCCAGCAGGTCAAGGGAGGTGAGTCTGCCTCTCTACGCCACTCTTGTGAGAACTTACCTGGAGTACTTCATCCAGCTCTGGAGTCCTGAGCACAAGTAAGACATGGACCTGTTAGAGCAGGTCCAAAGGAGGCCACAAATATGATCAGAGGGCTGGAGCCCCTCTCCTATGATGAAAGGCTGAGACAGTTGGGCTTGTTCAGCCTGGATAACAGAAGGCTCTGGGGAGACCTAGTTACAGCCTTTCAATATTTAAACAGGGTCTGTAAGAAAGATGGGGACAAACATATTTGCAGGGCCTGTTGTGACAGCACAAGGGGTAATGGTTTTAAACTAAAAGAGAGAAGACTTAGACTAGATATAGGAAGACATTTTTTTACAATGAGAGTGGTGAAACACTGACATAGGTTGTTCGGAGAGGTGGCAGATTCCCCATCCCTGGAAGCATTGAAGGTCAGGTGGGATGGGGCTCTGGGCAACCTCATCTGGTGGACTATGTCTCTGCTCCCTGCAGAGACCTTTTTTCAGAATAACCGGCTTCTATGGGATCTTTAGAGAAAAAGTCTCATGGTGGCTGAGCAGGGGGAGCAGAAAATTAGAAGTGGGAACTGGTTACTTCTTTGTCCTATTAGAACAGTGCTAGAAGATTTAAGT
The DNA here is from genome assembly GCA_027560015.1 of Chloroceryle amazona. NCBI lineage: Eukaryota > Metazoa > Chordata > Aves > Coraciiformes > Cerylidae > Chloroceryle > Chloroceryle amazona. The sequence continues at coordinate 44,247 of JANHFX010004161.1, forward strand.
AGATGGTCATGGGCCACCAGGAACCCCAGTGAGCTTACTGAAAGCTGAAAGAAACAGTTACTTGAAACACAAAAAAGTAAGAAAACCTGCAGAAGAGATGCTCATTATATTTTGTGGTCATCCCTGGCTTGGTTGCAGGAAGAACTCTGAGTAAAAGTGACTCTCCTGACACGCAAGAGAACATTATTACTGCATAATATTCCTACCACTATAAAGAAAATATTATCTTGCCTCATTTCTCCATGTGCTCCGTGATCACAGCCACAGTAAGTTAAATAGAATAAATTTAGGAAATGTTCAGAGAGTGGCAAAGCATTCTGACAATGAGAAATCCCACTTCGGGGGTCTCAAAGGAGTTGGTGGAAGAGCCAGCTGTAGGGTTGGCAAGGTAGTCAAGGGCAGTAGGGCCACCTTCATTAGAGCACTCGGCAGAGATCTGGAGCTGCTAATATTATTCAGAGAAGACACATTTGCAGTCCCAAGGAAGTTCATTACAAAAGAGTCTTGACTGGGGCAAGGCAGTCAGTGATATTTCAATAGAAGTCATGTATGTCTCCCCTGTGTGAACATCCTTTCCTGAGATTTGAACTTTGCTTTGAATTCAAGCTCAGTTTAGATGTGGCTAGCAAGGTTTGAGGTGACAGTTTCCTCTGCTCTAATTGATTAAAAGTCTAAATGGCCTATTTTGGTCCAACGTTTTGTTCTCTTTCTAGCTATGGTGTGAATAATGACACTCCCTTGTATTAACACTGATTGGCCTTTCACAGTTGTATGTGTATGAGCTGAGAGTAGCAGAGCACCGCCGTGAGAAGTCCTTACGGCTTTACTGTCTGCTTTCTACATTTTTATCTACCATCATCAAATCCTCTGAGAATCTGCGGATTTCTCTGCTGTAGGCTTAGCTTGTAAGAGTTAGCTCCTAATCTCCCTTGCCAGCTTTCTTCAAATGTTACCCAAAAATCCTCTGCTGTTACTTTATCCTCCATCATAAGGCTCTCACTCCTCAACTTTTTTTCCACCTTCTCTTGCTTTTAACTTGAATATCTTTAAGCACTTTTGATGTCCCTACAGTCTAGAAGTGATTCCTGGCCTATACAGCTCATTCCACTTTGAGAAAATTATTTTCAGGGCTCTGTTCTTTGGGATTTCCAGATGCTGATCTTCTGATTTCTTCAGAATTTAGTGGTTTTTCAGTTCCTTGGCATCATCACTCTTTTTATTTTTAAATTCCACATATGCACACAGCCTGCATATTTATTTAGATGTATAGTATAATAGGCATATACATGCTACTAATTAGTATTTTTATTAGTAATATAGGCTATGCATTACACTCTAGTGCAATATACATATACCTGATACATCTAATGGTGTATGTGAGGTGCCTGCAGTGACACTTTTTATACATGAGATGATAAGAATAGAGGTGTCCTGAGTACTAAAGAGTTGTTCAGATTTCACCAGAAAAGTGCATCAGTGTGAGATCCCAAGCAAAAGTGACTGAGGCAGGATTTATTATTTGGTAGGTGAAGAAATGAGCCCCTTAAATCACCATTTCTTTTGACTCTGTGCCTGTCTCCTGACTAATTCCATATTTGATCCCACCACTTAGACTCTTAGCCATTTAGACCACTTAGACACTCAGCAGATGACACAAAATTGGGTGGGAGTATGGTTCTGCTTGAGGGTAGGAAGACTCTACAGAGGGATCTGGACAGACTGGATCAATGGGCTGAGGTCAGTGGGATGAGGTTTAACAAGGCCAAGTGTCGGGTCCTGCACTTCAGTCACAACAACCCCAAGCAATGCTACAGGCTTGGGGGAGAGTGGCTGGAAAGCTGCCCATCAGAAAAGGACCTGGGGGTGTTGGTTGACACGTGGCTGAACATGAGCCAGCAGTGTGCCCAGGTGGTCAAGAAGGCCAACAGCATCCTGGCTTGTATCAGAAACACCGTGGCCAGCAAGAGGAGGTAAGTGATCATGCCCCTGTACCTGGCACTGGTGAGGTCACAGCTTGAATACTATGTCCAGTTCTGGGCCCCTCACCACAAGAAAGACATTGAGTTGCTGAAGGGAGTTCAGAGAAGGGCAACCAAGCTGGTGAAGGGTCTGGAGAACAAGGCCTGTGAGAGAGGCTGAGGGAACTGGGATTTAGTCTGGAGAAGAGGAGGCTGAGGGGAGACTTTATCGCTTTCTACAACTCCCTGAAAGGAGGTTGTAGTGAGGTGGGTGCAGCCTCTTCTCCCAAGTAAATAGCAACAGGACTGGAGGAAATGGCCTGAAGTTGCACCGGGGGAGGTTTAGAATAGATATTAGGAAGAATTTCTTTACTGAAAGGGTAGTCAGGTACTGGAACAGGCTGCCCAGGGAGGTGGTGGAGTCACCATCCCTGCAGATGTTCAAGAAATGTGTAGATGAGGCACTTCAGGACATGCTCTAGTGAGATGGTGAGGTGGTCGGTTTTGGTTGGGTGTTTTTTTGGTTGTTTTGGGGTCTTTTTGTTTGTTTGCTGTTTTGTTGTTGTTGTTGTTGACAGTTGGATGTGCCAATCTTACAGGTCATTTCCGACCACGACAATTCCGTGATTCTGTGACTTCATGACCCAGCCCTGGCAGTATTATTAGCCTCATGTACCCAGTAGCAGTCCCAGCTTTGACTGTACGAGTGAAAAAAATATTCTTAATTTGTTAATAATGACTTAAATATTTCTAAAAGGAACACAAATAACTGATACTGGAACTAGGAGAAATGTCACCGCCCCCTTTGATATCAAAACACTCGTCTAAAAGTGTTCCATTCAGCATGGCCTGGACAAGTGTATTTTCAGAATTATCTGCCAGTGTTACATTATCAGAGAAGACATTTTTATGTCTATACATTGAGCTGGTAAAAGTATCTTTGATCACTAGTTTTGATTCTTTTTCATGGAAAACAAAAGAAAATACAGCCTTACCACAGTCTGGCTGCCATTAACATAGGGCCACTGCTGACAACATCCCACTCCAGAATTAATTTAAAACTACTTTTCAAAGATGCAGATTTTATGCGTTAAAAGACAAGATGTACCAAGTTTCCTTCTGCATCAAAGTCATTGTGAGGAAAAAAATACCATTCTTCATAATCAAAATTTATTTAGCTGGTATTTTTTTCGGCATTCTATCTGGCAGTTGATTATTACAAATATAATAGCACAGCAAATAGTTACCCAACACCATCTGTAAAACTCTTTCTACAGCTATTTTCCTGTGAAATAAAACAATTGTGTTTGAGAGCTTCTTCCTTAATTTCTGCTAGTGACAATTAAAAAAGTTCTTGAACCTGTCTTGAAATAAATACTTCAAATATAAAAAACAAAATTCATTTTCCTACTGTATCTTAAAGCAGGAGTTTGGTCTATTATCATAATTAGTTACTGACTTGATTTCATGGCATCTAAACAGGTTTTATTCGAGTTCTTAAGGACTGTAAAAAGCCATGAAAATCTGAATACTCTCTAAAATCTAAATGCTGTTACATAAGAAGGATCACAGTCATTACAAAAGACTTAATTATCTCTATACTATATTAACACTATACAGATAAAATTATTCATCCCAGTGATAAAATATTATTCAAAAAAAACACACTATCCAAGTAGGTTAATTGTATAGTCAGTAGAACGAAACCAAGAAAAGAGCATATTTTTTCCAATCTGGAAAAGACTGTCAACATCCACTGCTAAAAAACAGCCAAAAAGGAAAAAATAATTGGGTTTTGGAAGAAAAAAATTGTAACATTGTTCTTATTATGGGGGTTTTTATGAAATAATTCCTACTCATACTACATTTAAAAATATGGCTATATCTAAAATGTTGCAGAGAACTATTAAAACTCAAAAGACATTTATATTCCTTTAAATGACTTGCACAAATTCAGAATTCTCATAATTATGAACCACTACCCATAGCCAAAGATATAACTGATTGCATCTGAAAGCCATTGTAGGCTGAAGCTTCTCATATTGCAATAAGCCAAACCTGGACAGGCTGTAACAGGATGCATTGGATTTGTGCACTGATCTCCCACATCCATTAATAATTTACTAACAGATCAGCTTGAAAAACATTTTGGGAGTAGATGCATACCCTTATTTTACAAAAAATAACTTCTTCTGGAAAGATGAGAGAACATGATAGTGAAAAATTAAGTGCTTCTTCAGAACTGAAGCAGCCTGGCAGGTTGACTGAGTTTTATCCCAAAATAAAGGGCAGAGGAAGCATATCTATAATGTAATACATGTGCAAAGACAACTTCTTCATGCCTCTGGAAAGACTTCAAAAACTCAGAATGATAATTTCAATGGAAGACCAACTAACACTTTGAAACTAAATAAAATTATGCACCCTCGTGATAAAATAAGAAGTTATTAATCAAACCCAGACACTATCCAAGTAGCTTAATTGTATGGTCAGCAGAATGAAACCAAGAAAAGAGTATTTTTCCTAATCTGTAAAGGACTGTCAACATCAAGTGCTAAACAGGAAAAAGTACTCTAATAGATCTTCACCCAGAGTTTGGACAGAGGGAACTCAACAGGGCAAGCACTGTTCCTGTGCTTGCCGTATGTTAACCGCTTCCATCCCAAGTGAGCACCTCAACGTAGCAAACTGCTCAGGTTCAAATCTGTCTTCTAGTAAGGTAACATTTATTTTAATGTACCGATTTAAAATCAGAAAGGGCTAACTAACTTCAGAGCACCGAGCAGCAAAATGACAAAAAGCAGCACATAAAGCAGAAGACAGGTCAAGTTTTAAGTCAGCACGATAGGTACACATTGTGGCTAACCCCAGACAGGCAGCTGAGTACCACACAGCCGCTCGCTCACTCTCCCTGTCTGGGATGGCAGAGAGAACCAGAAGAGTGAAAGCAAGAAAACTCAGGGGGTGGAGATATGTAAAGCAAAAACCACAGCACAACCAAAGCAAACCAAGGAGTTCACTCACTACTGCTGCCCATCAGCAGGCAGGTGTTCAGCCAGCTCCAGTAGAGCAGGGTTCCGCCACACGTAATGGTTAGTTGGGAAGACAGAACACCATAACTCCAAACGTCCCCCTCTTCCTTCTTCTTCCCCCAGCTAAGTCATATGGTCTGGAATATCCCTTTGGTCAGCTGGGGTCAGCTGTCCCAGCTGTGTCCCCTCCCAGCTTCTTGTGCACCCCCAGACTACTCTCTGGTGGGGTGAGGCGGGAGGCAGAAAAGGCCTTGACTCCGTGTCAGCTCTGCTCAGCAACAGCTCAAACATCCCTGTGTTACCAGCTCTGTTACCAGCACAAACCCAAAGCATAGCCCATACCAGCTGCTATGAAGAAAATTAACTCTCTCCCGGCCAACACAAGCACAGTGTGGTTATATAAGACAAAGTCACTGAGCCAGACCTCAAAGGAGGTTAAGAACATAGAGAATATAGAACAAAAAGATCTGGAAGCTCTTTAGCACAACGAAGCAAAATCACTCCTAAACTGTCACCGGCAGAGGCTGACCACCAGCTGTGCCAAGAGAAAAAAAGTACAGAAAGACAAAGAAAACAAAATATTTGGAGGAATTACAAGTGAATCTGAAGAGTATATCTGCCCTCACGAAAACATGAAATAACAATACATTCTGAAAACCACCTAGAGATAAAAATGTTTGACCATATATCCTGAAAGACCAACACATCTTCCCATCGATTCTATCCTGACCTCTGAAGATAAGTTCAAATACATAATTTGAGTTTTAGTAATAGCTGTGTGGTCCAACACTACTGAATTCTTGGTTCATCTAATAGTTTGATTTTCTTATTCAGCCTTTGCCAATATTAAAATAAATTTTAAAGAACTGAAGTGTGTCTTTCAGACTCACTGTACAGATGGGGAAATAACAGTGGCCACTTTGCTCATGTTCTCACGTCAGCACATACATGTTTAAAGAGTTCAAAGGCAGGGCAAGGAGGCATCTCTGTCCAGCAGCAGAGATAAATAGCTCAGGGCAGACTACAAACATCAAAAGTATGCAAAAAAGTTTCATTTTGACATTCATCAAAGCCTGTGAAAGCATCCACCCATTTCTGAGTACTGACTGGGTGGAGAGTCTTACAGCACACTTCAATTCACCGAGAACAGTCTAACAGCCAGCCTAACCATGAAATTTCTGTACGTGTTGCTCACCAATTTCAAATGTATGCCAGTGTACACGTGTTAAGAGCTCATCTCTCTGTGTCTGATGATTAGACACTAACAAATGTACTGCAGCACTAAAAATTGTTAGAACAATGCTAAGAACATCACTGGTGTTCCATACTTTACCAGACTTAAACTGATTGTGAAGTCTTCCCTGAGTCAAAGCAGACCCTTGGGGTGAGCTGCATTTAGTGGGAGTTAATGCAACAGTTGACTGTGATTAAATCTTCACGTTTTGAAATAAAGATGACATCCAGAAAGCAACCATAGCTTTCCTAGCATGAACTTGTCCTGAGGAACCCCTGAGACAATAAATGCCCGGGGTTAATGACTACATGAGTGCCAGGGAAGGAACATCTAAAACTGAAGCAGGGAGAGCTGTGCTGCCTATTCATTCCAACCTCTAGAAATATGGAGACTTACAGTCTTCTCAGCTCATCTCCTGTACCAGCCTGAAAAGTCTCACCCCTGAAGTTCCTGAGTTTGAGCGGTAGCTGGTCTTCTAAAAGTAATACTTTTGCACGTCTACCAACCTGATTTTGCTTCTTAAGTGTGTTTTTTTAAACTTCATACGTTTGTCTGTCATCATTCTGCTAGCTTCTGTTTACTCACTGCCTCTCTTCCTCACATGGCTTCCTTTTTCCTAATTTTCTCGATAATCTCTAATTTTGTCTGCCACACATTCTACCTCTCATCTCCAGCAGGCAGTCTTTTCGCTGCAGGCTTTGGTGGAAAACAAGCAAAAGCCCTTCTCCAGCCTTTGCTCCCCAAACCTTGCCACAGTGGTGCTGCTGCTGCCTTAAGTGCCAGCTCATGGCAGGTCCTGGTGTCCCCACTCATCTCCAGGCATGTCTGAGCCCTGGTCTCTTCAGGATCCCTCTGTACACCTTGCAGAGAGGCTGCTGCTCCAAACTGCGTCTGACCAGAGGGTTTTTTGTAATTGAGGAAAGCCCAACAATCTTGGATTTTTATCCAGCTTTTTCTGAGGTTCAAAGACACAGAAATGCTGTCCATGTGGAAACATCTGAACCTTCAGCTATCCGAGATACAGCTTGCCTTTAAAATAATCATTTTCAAAACTGATTAACCACAGTTTTCTATCACACCTCATTTGTCTGATCTAAAAGCGCTCTTTTGCTGGAAGCAATACGCAGCTGTCTCTTCCAGGTAACAAATTAAATTATTAGGAAACAAAGAATAATGTGTGCATTTGTTTCTCTGAAACAAGCTGTATGAGTTTCACAGAGATATTTTACATGTTCTTATATTGCCACGCATATGATAATGCTTTAAATGAGTCCAGAGTAGTTCATAATAATGTTTTCAGTGTTCTTCTGCAACATAAAAGTAAAATATGGATTTTATTACATACCTCTGTTTCTCAAGGGTGAATAACTTTTTGAACACTTCAGTGTTTTGATCTGGGAGAAGGAGAGGGGGTTTATTCCTTTACATCCTGTGTTCAGACCAAGGAGGATTATTGCAAAGTTTGAGTACTTCTCTTCCAGCAGCGTCTGAGTAATAGCTGCTGAGAGACTGTGGATTCTGGGTCTGTGCTGGCACTCAAGCTACAGAGTTAGTATACATAAAGTGCTGTGGAGAATTTGCTTTCCAACCAGTTAAAAAGTACGCTTTTCATCTTTTGGATACAAAGACTAAAATACAGCACATCTTTACAACTTCAGATTTTCAAAGTGTTCAGTCTGCTCTGAAGATAAGTGGTTTAAGAATATCTGGATACAGTAGTTTAGAAATGATACCCTTCTCAAAATTACATTTTTCCTGATCTTTTGCTAGTTTTAGAATGACTTACCACGTAACAGAATTATGCATGTGTTCATTTACACTACACCTCAGTTGAGTTTTGAGGATTATTCCTATGGCATTCTGGCATCATGTGTATGATACTTAATTATTTGGAAACATTCGGTGGAAACAATCAGAACCATGTAGTTGGGTCTGATTCTAATTTATCACACTCAGATAAGCATAGGCTTTCACTTGTAATGTCATTCTGTTTTCTCCAAAATTACTGTGTTGAAGGGTCCTCAGCAGACTTGTCTTCTGGTTTAAAATGGAGTTCATTTACAAGTGCAAATTTCTCTGTATTGCTCCCTCCAAATATTCCCTCTGCATTCTGCAGGATTGAAATTTAAGTGAAAATCTTGCTTAATCCCTATGTGAAATGACTGTTTTCTCTAGCAAAATTGCTAAGGAGGATGCTGACTAATGAAACATGAATTTCTTTTTCCTTTCTACTCAAAAAAAACCAAACCCCAACATCTTATTACCAAGGAAAAAGACTTTTAGGGCTGAGAATATACACAAACAATCTAGTTGTATTATGTGTATCATCCTGAGTGCCATCAAGCAGCACGTACAAGAAAACCAGGGGATCAGGCCTAGCCAACATGGGTTTAGGAAAGGAAGGTCCTGCCTGACCAGTCTTATTTCCTTCTACAACTGGGTGACCCATTTGGTGGACAAGGGGAAGGCTGTGGATGTGGTCTACCAAGACTTCAGCAAAGCACTCGACACAGCCTCCCACAGCATCCTCCTGAAAAAGCTGGCAGCCCATGGCTTGGCCAGGTGCACCCTTCATCTGGTTAAAAACTGGCTGGACAACCGGGCGCAGAGAATGGTTGTGAATGGTGCTGCATCCAGTTGGTGTCCGGTGACCG